>JAVYIG010010007.1:0-72874 GCA_035222895.1 Strongylocentrotus droebachiensis | reverse complement strand
GAAGAAAAAAGGTAGTTTGTAGTCATCACCGCCCGCAGCCGTCGTCGTCGTCGTCGTAGTAGTAGCAAGTTAACATAGTACTAGTATTCGTGGTAGTAGTTGTAGTAGTAGTAGTAGTAGTAGTAGTAGCAGTAGTAGTAGTAGCAGTAGTAGTAGTAGTAGTAGTAGTAGTAGTAGTGGTGGTGGTGGTGGTGGTGGTGGTGGTGGTGGTGGTGGTGGTGGT
The DNA here is from genome assembly GCA_035222895.1 of Strongylocentrotus droebachiensis. NCBI lineage: Eukaryota > Metazoa > Echinodermata > Echinoidea > Camarodonta > Strongylocentrotidae > Strongylocentrotus > Strongylocentrotus droebachiensis. Next base: position 72,651 of record JAVYIG010010007.1, on the reverse strand, counting down.
GGTGGTGGTGGTGGTGGGGGTGGTGGTAGTAGTAGTAGTAGTATTAGTAATAGTAGTAGTAGTAGTCGTAGTAGTAGTAGTAGTAGTAGTAGTAGTAGTAGTAGTAGTAGTAGTTAGTGGTAGTAGAGGTAGTAGAAGCAGTAGTAGTACATGTAGAAGAATTAGTCATAGCAGCAGTAGAAACAGTAAGATTGTTAATAGTAATAATAGTTATTGAAGCCTAGTTGTTGTATAACTGGAATAGTCACGGAATAACATTAAGTAATTATCTTCAATTCTTAGGTTTACTACTCATGGACACTTCGATGCCAAACTTGCAGACATCTCGCTCGATGCTACTATTCGAATCGGTAAGCAGTTCTATTTTCATTCTCAAACTTGCAGAAGAAGAAAATACCACAAAAGGCAATGCTATATTCTTAGTACAAAATCTATCATTGTATAGCTGAGTCTGACCACTATGTAGAGGAGTCGTGGTCTAGTGGATACGTCTTCGGACTGTAAATCACATGGTTTGCAGATCGAGCCCCGCCGTGACACTAATGTCCTTTAGCAAGAAATTAATCTACATTTGCCACTCTCCACCCAGGTGTTCAATGGGTACCGCTAGTTTGCAAGAATCTTTAGTCGATAGAAGGAGGCAGACTTAATCAGAAGAAGAAGAAAGTCATCGGATGCTTGAGCGCCTTATCCTGGTAGCTCAGCTAAAGCTGAGGTAGTAATATGATTGTGACTCGCCCTAGGAAGAATAGTATTCATAATGATGAGGCTACTTTGGGTAAACATATATGATGACATATCAGTATTACTACCATATGGCCGAATGTCCTTGAATGGCGTATTTGCAATAGAGCCTCGTATACACCGGGTCCGACACTACTCGCATTATTCCCCCCCCCCCCCCTCAGGAGTGGACTCTACCGGCAGACCTACGGCAAGTGCTGAATACTGTTATTTCCATGTCGGATATGTCCATGTCAATCTTGACGCGGGCATGGCTTGGTACGTATTAACTTAGCTTCTTTTTTGTAAATCCTCGGACAACTACTACGTGAATAATCACTCCGGACGACTAAACTTCCCAGATAATTTTTTCCTTAGGACAATAACCGCTGTAACATTCCCGGAAAACTGCTTCTAAGTAAACCCATATTATGTAAATTTATCTGAACGATTCAATTTTTGGTGTAATAAGAAGTTTGATACCCAAACATGCTTAGGTTGCAAGTCAATGTTTAAACAAAAAAAATAATAATAATAATACAAATGTTGGGTCGGTATGGGGGACGATATTAACCGGAGGGTATAATTGTGAGCCACCCCCCCCCCCCCCCCACACACACACACACACACACATTTGCATCGCGATTTTTTAATCTCGTTGTCGAATAATCAGACATTATAAAGACCTATAGAGGGGTGTACTTCTTGGAAAACATGGCAAATTTGTATCAGAAATGTGGTTCACACCCCCCTCCTACTTTCAAAAGGTTGACCGAAATCCTTCTATAAGCCTATCATATTTCCTCTTGTTACGTATCTACTTATTATTAATGATTATACATATTCACGTTGGTTATGGATATGTATGCGCACGGGCATTAAAGGAGCTGGTGAATGGGAAACTATTAAAAAGCACCGGTCATGGATAAAACTAAGCTAACTTTCGTGATTATTGTTGCCTTTTAGTTTCTCTTATGAGATGGTGTCGGGTGAGAGTATGATGCTGAAACTTCTCGAAAAAGTATTCTAACATTATTGTCTTTATTGTAATCGATCCAGGATGTTTGAGGATAAGGTTGCCGATCAGTTGAAACAGACCCTGAATAAACAGGTAAATTCAGGGCCGTCATTTTTTCCTCTTTTTTTTAGGGGGGGGGGGGAGGGGCAGAGGGTACGATCGTTGAACACAAATATGAAAAATCAGGAACAAAAGAAGAAAACTGTAAAGAGGAGTATTACATCGAGAGATTTCTCACGAAAAGAGGAAGGGCATGGGATAAACAGAAATCTGTCATAACAAATTGAGAGGGGGGGGGGGGCTAAATTTAAACTTTCTGGTGGGAGGGGGGGGGGGGGCAAGAGAAACTCATGACGACCCTTCTCCTAAAAGTTGATTTTATGATTGAAAAATGTGTTCATGAATATTGAGCTGCATTTAGCAAATATTTTTCGATGAGGGCCCTTCTTGAATGTTCTACTTTCAAATAAAAATCAATTTACATAATATATACGCTAACAGAATCTGTGATTTCCTTTAACAAATGCATAAAGAGCATTTCCATCATTTTGCCGATATCACAATAATTATTTCTTTCTACCTAGAGTAAGATTACTGTGGTTATTGATGTGAATCATATTTCTTTTTAATTCAGGTCTGCAGCAGTGTTAACAAAGCGATCAATGATGATCTGGAGAACAAATTGAGAGCGCTGAAAGGTAAAACGTGTCTGTCCGCAAAAGCATGTAGACAAAATGTTGGGCATCCTTAAAATGATAAAAATGTCATCGAAAAATACCACATGGGACTGTGTATAGGACCACTGTTTAATTTAATCCATATTTGATTACGAAAGGGGAACTTACAGACCTTACACTAACTGCCTGATTTTGAAACAAAAGCCTTTAAAACCCTGCGTCGGGTTTAAATTTTAGTAGGAAACGGGCCTCTATAATAATGAAAGCATTTGAATAATTTTAAAACAATGTATTTCTATTTCTAGCTGATCAATGAAACGTCTAAGTAATTGTTTGTAAGCTTTGTATAAGGTATTTATTGAATATATGATGTGATTTAAACGAATCAGGAGTCCAGTTCAAGCAGATCAAAGTTGAAACATGATAATTCCTGCGAAATCTACAACAATTTCTCTAGATGAATTATAATTATGTTTGACACTGACAATATTATCTGAAACTTTCAAAATTCTGACTGAACACAAGGCAACGATGAATCTCTTGGCAGCAAATAATTATGATTATGATTTTCCATAAGGAAATCATGATGCAACATTGCTCAATATCCATGATCTTTTCTCATCATGCAGTGTACATATAGATTCCCTTTGCATAAATTTGAGGTGCGCTTGCTGTTCATAATATAGGCGTTTAATTATTACGGTCATGAAAAGTTGTCATTTTCTTTCTCTAACAGTGACCATGCCCTACAAAGACATGTTCAAGTTTGACTACTCTCTCGTCGAAAGTCCATCTTTCAATGGCTCTGTCGACACTGCTCACAAGGTATGCCTTTTCAGGGGCGGATCTAGCTTTTTGCTGGGGGGGGGGGGGGGGGTTGACGAAATTTGAAAATCGCGCCGACCAATATTTCGCTCAGTGGGGGGGGGGGGGGGGTAGAAAGCACTACAAAAAAAATGCCCCCGACATTTAAAAAAAAAGAAGTTTAATGTTTTACTTTTTTAATACTTTTTTTACTTTTGTGTTGCCAGCCCAAGGGGGGGGGGGGGGGGGGGTAAACTAACCGCCCTTATAGATCCGCCCCTGCTTTTTTATGTTTTAAATCATAAATAGCCCTTTCACGATATGGTTTATCTTTAGGGCTATAAATTGATCACATTAAGTTCTCCAAATTTGCAACAATCATATATTTATTTCATCGCTACATTGTTCTAATAAAATTTAATATCTCTGAAAACACCAAACAATGTGTACGTTATCAAAAATTTCTAACAGTGGACAACTTTGATCGAAAAATAATGATTTTTAACCTGTCAACGAGTTGCCTACATCTCCACAATTGGGACGACCGTGTTTACCACTTTAAATGACTTTGGTTGGCTCCTTAATCCAGTTCCTAATCCCAGGAGACCGTTGATTATATTCCTAGGTCTGAGCAATATTTTTCTTAAATATCTTGTCAGGGCGAAGTGTATCCGATCGGGAGTAAGGCCGAATGCCCGATACCGATACCCGGGATACCACAAGACTCGGATCGGACTTCGAAGATGCTGTTCTTGTGGGTAACCGACTACCTGCCCAACTCTGCCGGTTACGTCTTACAGGAAACCGGACATCTGCATCATACTGTGACCCCCGAAAACGTGAGATAACACAATATTTAATTAACTTTTCATAGGTAAATTTCATCATCAATTTTGACAAGTAACTATTTGTGCCTCAACATCTCTCTTCAAAAATATGTAATTTCTCCCGGCTTACAAATACCAAAAGTACTATGTACAAATTTAATTTGATTTAACAAATAAACATTGAAATATCTGTATTCGTTTTCATGGTAAATATTCGATTTTGTTTACAGAAAAGAGGCTTTCATAGGCATATGGGCCATAATACTCGCTACAAAATAGATATAACGAAGAACATAAAGAAAGCAGAGAATTTGGTTTTTCAAACTCAGTTCAATAAGGCCACTTTAGTTGCAACAAAAGGTGTGATTATTCCATTAGTTACACAATGCAGTATTACTGATTAGTTAGACTCACATATTATAATGATAACATTCAATTTACGCGTTATATTGATCATTTTGTTGGTATTGTTGTTGATTGTTCTTTGAAGGTGCCACCAGAATATAACAAATACCTCAACACCTCAAGCATGGCCCTAAAGATTGTCATCCCGCAGGTAAAAATGCACCATTCCTTCAACAGGAATGTAAATTGTGATCCCAATACGATGTTCCACAGTTTATCACAGTGTTTTGCATAGTATGAACAAATCTATACTGTACAATATGGAAAACACAGTCACTGCGGCTACACTATGGTATACCAAACACTAATGTACAACGTAATGCGTGCTGTGGTTACACTGCAATGTTTCCACGGTACATTACACTGTTTCGAAAAGTGTGAACAAAGTTACTGTCACAGCATGAACACAGTCACTACCATATTTTGTAAATGAAGAAAGTTAAATGTTGTGACCTCCCTGAGATGTTTCCACAGTGTTTCACCATGTTGAGCATAGTGCGACGACAGTGTGACACCAATTCATTGTCACACTGTGGGAGTGTGAACAAAGTCATCGTCACACTATGGGCAGTGTGAACAAAGTAACTGTCACACTATGGGCAGTGTAAACAAAGTAACTGTCATGTATACTATGGGCAGTGTGAACAAAGTTACTGCCACGTTATGTACAGTGTAAATACAACCACCGTGTAAATACAGAGATATATTGAAATATGAATCAAATGCACTTTTGGTCCCCTATTTCTCACACGGCTTAGCATATTGTGGAGACAGTTTGTGGAAAGTCAATTTCACCGAGGAGTTTGAACACAGCACTGTCACACTTCTAAACTGTTCCAAATCGTCTTTGTGGTGCTACTCCGTTTTTTTTGTTTTTTTTTCGTTTTCTATATTTTCACCGTTTTCACATTGTAACTTAAAGGGGCACTGCACTACTTGTAGCTGCTTGCGCCCTCTATATAACAAACAATGCCTAATCGGTGACCATTGGTCCCCCATGATCCTCTTTTTCTTATGTTAACTGAGAGCTGAGTTGATGAGATAACCACCTGTCCAGTGACCTTGTAGGGCGGTCTAATCCCTCCTGTAAACTATGGCAGATAAGCTTTAAAGTGTGGAAACAGTGTTACACAGTCTGAACATATGTTGATCACATTATATATATGTTGTTATACCACTGTGAATATGGTTGTCTTCACAATATCAACATAGTGATAAAACTATAAACCCATTTTAAGTTGTCATGTGCACATAACACTTTATGTGTCCACAGTATATATCACATTGTCTCACAAAGTGTGAATACAGTAAACAAACTGTAAAGGCAGCAATTTACACACTGCTTTCAGGCACACATTTAGACTGTCAATCTGATCAATGACATAGTTGGGGGGGGGGGGGGTGTTATCATGTAAAAAAAAATATATTATCATTAAAGGCCTCCTGCATATTCATCAATATTTCCTTTTATCTTTACACCTCTACGATCACAAATATCAAAATTATTAGCCTACATTCCAAATAGTGTTCAGTCGATAAGTTTGTTTTGTCCTTTTTTAAACACCAAAACTTTCAGATCGGCAAGCTGTACCCGAACATGGCGATGTGGATTAGTCTGAACAGCACCAAGACTCCCGCGGTCAAGATCGCTCCGGGCTCCATCCAAGCCGTCTTGACCGCCGACTGCTCCCCATACGCAGTACAGCAGAACAAGACCAAGACCTTCCTGTTCACACTCAGCGTGGTATGTACATTTTTTAGGGTACGTTTATGCTCAACTTTTTCTGGCCAGAATGAGGCATTTGTTACGCGTTTAGTTCAAAGCACGGTTGCGTCCTTTCTCATTTTTGTAGAATCACCGAAAAACGGCGATCGTAATCGCCGATCGTAAACTCACAAAAAGGGGCGTTTTGGATCAGCGATTTTGGGGAAGCATAAACGCACAATCATTTGTAAACGCGTTTAAATAGGGTCAACGTAGCATGCGCAGTGCAGGTTTGCGAACCCAGCTGCAGAGCCAGAATCATGCCTGGAGGAGCCGGAGAAGTGAGCATAAACAGTTCACCGTGGAACTGTGATTACAATGAGCGTCTACGATGAGCGTTTCAAATCGCTCATTCTGCCTTCAAACTTGAGCATAAACGTACCCTTAGTTGGTAACTAAAGTGACAGGAATTAACGCACTGCATTATTTACGGTAATCGATTTATTAGAATTATGAGATTTATAATTTAGTTTCATTTAACATCAAGATAACCTTTTATGTTACTTTCTAATACTGTGTGCTTTCTTGCGCAGCCATACCTATAGGTAATATATATAGTTGATATTAGAAAACAAAATATCGGAGAGAAAGAGAGAGAGAGAGAGAGAGAGACCAGGAAAGAGTTTGTGTGAGAGAGTGATAGATATTTGAAAGTATTTGTCTTAGGCCTTCACCTCAAAATATGATTTAAAAAACATGTAGTTTCTTTCTGGCATGGTCCTGAGTTTTAGAAATATAATAAAGATCTATTGAATTTGTGGTCACAAAGATTTATCCAGGGACTTTATGGCATGTCTCTGATTTATCCATCGATGTTATTTAACAGACCATTACTGTGGACTTGACTGTCGGGACGAAGGGCAACAACATCACGTGGGTCGTGTCCTCTTTCAGGTAATTCCATCAAAACTGAGATCATGTTTAATATTTGCATCAAATATAAAAGTGTTGATGCGATCTGAACACTCCTTTCAGAAATGAAGAATATTTATTCAGCTGTTGGTATTTTGTTTATGAATATGTTGAGCCCTTATTATCCTTATGTTTTTGTATGCATTTTTATCCTAAGTTTAAATCCTCTTATCCTCTTATTTTGAGGGTCCTTTCCTGTTTCATTATTTGTATAGCCCTGATGACGACTAAAACATTCGGACTTAATGTCAGTATATTGATTTAGTTTTATTTGAATTGAATCAATTATCTTTCTCTTGTCAGTACATTTGTCAGCCCCCGCTCCCCCGAAATTTGATGAGAGATGTATACGTGGGTTCAAATTAAATATTTTATTTAGTTCACGAAAACTCGAACTTAGTTACTGTGCAATATGTGTAAAGGTTTGGTTTAGAAGTATGGCATTGTGATTTTGTTTCATTGCAAACCACTCATTGATCGAGTCCAGGAGGAAGCAATAAGTGGTGACTTTTAATTTAGTGAAGAAATAAATCGTAGAATTTTAAAATTAATGATTCTAACGGAAATCTTAGAATAGCTGTCATCATTTTCTTTCGCACATAGAACCACTTTGAAGGAGGGTCGCTCTGAAGTGGGACCTATTAAGGTGAGTTGACCATTCATAAATTCATGCTGATCATGATATCGCCCTTTACTCTCTTAACAGATAAGTTATGGTGAAAAGGACAGTAATAAGTCCCTAATTTTGTTTGTCCCAAGTGCGATGTACGCAATCGCAACTACTTTCGAAAAATCAACCTATAGTAAGGCAATTCTATAGCCTTGTGCGTCACTTATAGAGTGGTGAAGTGTGACGTCATCAAAAATCTATTTTTAGAATTTCTCAATTTGTTTTCTTCATTTTCCGAAAGAGCATCAAAAATAATGTCCGAATGTCGAAAACCAATTGAATATGCGGACATTATTTTTGATGCTCTTTTGGAAAATGGAGAAAAAAATGGAGAAATTCTAAAAATAGATTTGTATGATGTCACAGCTTCGGTACTCTATTGAAAGGTGCAGACATGGCATATTACGTGACGTATTACGTAATCCGAACATGATCTCTACGGGACATAACATACATTTATTCTTTCTTCTTTGTCTCGCAGGTCTCTAGCATTCAGAAAAAAGTCGACATGGCGATCAAGCTGTTCATACTCCCAAAGATAAATCGTAAGATCTTCTTGCCAGTATTTTCATGATCTAACAACCCAGTATGCTCTGTTTCAGAGTGGTTTCTCCCGTCATTTTGTAGCATTCTGAAAGAAATTCAGCGTAGCGTATATATACGAAGGATGGAAATAAGCTAAATTATCAGCTTTCATGTGTTATACTGTCAAATATATAAATCAATCAGTCTATCTATAAACGTACCCTTCAACCAGGACATAGCAAAATGTGATATAATTAATATACCGGATTAATAGTACTACTACTGGGCCTAGTGATTACGACCCGGTAATCCACATTACCAGGTCCCTCGGAAAGGAACTAAAGCCGTCGGCCGTCTGGTTGCTCACTTACAAGCATTTATGCTTTCTTTATAACAGTCAGGTAAAATGACCAAATTAAAATTATCAACAACAAACAAATTATCAAAAAAGTTATGGTTCTTCTTTGTACTTACTTATTAACTCTAACTATTTTTGTTTGGTTTTGTGTGTTCACTTTTTACTTACTGATTATAACACGAACATAAATCAACCTAAGAAATGTCAATATCCCTGAGGTCACCCTTTGAAATATATGAACATTATACCAAGTGAAAAGAGGGAGTTTTTAGTACATATTTTGTCAGAGAATAAGCACGTTATGATTTTAATCATGCTCTTGTTTTTGGTTAACAGGAATGGGCGTGGCTGGAGTTCCTCTGCCCAAAATGGATGGGTTTGAGATGACAAATACATCCATCACACCAGGATTGGTAAGACTGACTAAATGTGTTGTTTTGTTTGTTTTTGGTTTAAGTCTTCTTTTCTTCTTTGGTGTTATTAGGTCATAACTATTTTGTTTTGTTTGTGTTGTCTCTTATTAATGATTGATATATTTAACAACTAAATTGATGTGCAACTTTAGATGTATTTCTCTACTTAGTAATGAATGAAGCAACTTCCGATATCTAGGCATTTTTAATAAATGGCCCAAATATCTGACATCCCACCCACATACTATTTTACCGATAGGGCTTAAGTATGTTCAAATTATGATAATTTTTTTTTTTTTTTTTTTTTTTTTTTGGGGGGGGGGGGGGTTGTTCGTATGCCCTATACCCCCCCTCCTGGAATCTGAAACTGATTGTCAATGCTTCTATTACATTGTAAGGGCTGTTGTTTATCTTGGAGCTGGGAGGTTAGGCTTCTATATAATTTTCACGTAAACTGAAATTAAACTCACTACATTACACAGAACTGAATAATTAATATTAAAAATCAACATAAAATTAAAGACCAATCCTTTTATTTTCTTTTTCTGGTCTTATACAGGGATTCCTGAAAATTGGAACCGATCTCGTTCACACGCACCAATCGACCAATGCCGCCTAACGACTTTGTTGGTCCATCTCGCTCTGGCAGGCCTTTAAATTCACGATACGTGGCTTCTAGCATAGACCTACTACACGTTGTTATAGTACCGAAGCTGTGACATCATAAAAAAATCTATTTTGGGGATTTCTTAATTTTGTCTTCATTTTCGGAAAGAGCATCAAATATAATGTCCAAATGTCGAAAGCCAATTGAATATATGACCATCTAAATAAACAGATTTCCTAAAGGAGCTCAGTGTTATATTGCTCTGGCTCGTATTTAAGCGTTTTGTAATTTATAATAATCATTACTTCGAATGTTTCCAAGCATTGGATTTTGATAATGCTACGGTCACAAAGGTTCGTACGAACGATAATTTCGTACGAATCTCCCCGTTTTTCATTGTCTTCCCGAATTTCCATTTTAATGTCTGAAAATCGTCCGTACGGCTTTCGTAGCAGTTTGTGATGGCATTTGTGACCGAGGCTTAACCTTGTCGGTTCAAAGTTTCAACTTTGCAATAATGAAAATAAATTTAGTTTTTAAAATCAATGAATATCCACTTTAACAAATTCAATTGGTTTTCGACATTAGAACATTATTTTGTTATGCTCTTTCGGAAAATAAAGGAAAAGTGGTCGCCAGAGAATAACTTAAGGGTGCGGCCCATGCATGTACATATAAAAGATATCCTATAACACTTTCAATTTCACAAATAAAAGGACGTCTGGAGCTGCAAAAGTCGCTACTTATATATCATCACTTTCACATTATGGCCTAATTAGTAGGCATACTACCGGAAAAATGCATATTTACAATTAGAAATCGAGTTTCACTATTATGTACCGATTTTTCTTCTAGAAATACATGTATTAGGTTAGTTTTTCGTATGTTTAATAAACTTTATAATCATTCGTGTATTTAATAAACTTTATAATCATTCGTATGCTCAAGATATAGTGTGAAATCCGAACAAATTCAATGCTGTTCTTGAAGCTGCGATTGCAATGTAAATATTTCGCCATAATACAGTGACATTGTGGAAAGAAAGTCGTGTATTATCATCTAATGGAAATGAAATTGCGTATGAGAGTTCAAAGAATGAATGTGACTACACTTGCACAACTCTTTTTTTTATTGATAATGAGCAATAACTGTGTTAGATGCTGCTTTTAAGTATCGGCTTGCATGGTGATGTAGATATACAGTAGGCTTGCGGGTGCACCATGTGAGAGAGAGGGAGGATTGAGGAGTCCTGACGACGGGTAGTCAACCTGTTCGAAACGTCGAGCCACTCCCGCTACTCATCCTCTCCAAGCTCTATAGTTCTCCTTAGAACTATCAGCTAAGAAAGATAACCAACAGTCCTTTTCAGGACTACACACCCTCAAGAAATATTACCGAGAGTCCTTTTCAGGACTCCTCAATCCTCCCTCTCTCTCTCTCTCACACACATGGTGCACCCGCAAGCCTACTGTATAATAACAGTGTTGTTTACTTACTTCATATAGTTCGCTTCTGCATGACCATTATTTTGTCCTTAAAAAAAGAACTTCCTGCATTGACAAGCTTGAGAGTTTAGCCACTTTTATTTTCATTTTTGATGAGTATGAATACAAAATATATATGGAGGAAAGTACCCAATTGTTAACGTTGATTCGACCCCCAAAATAGCCCTACTTCAAGGCGATTTTTTTGCTTTATAAATGTGTTGATAAAAATGTGTTTTATTATTTTAAAGCTGGTGTATATATTCATTTTGATTTACAATCATAAAATAAAACATTACAACAGTTTTCAATAATATATTGAAAACTATCACGCTGAATCTCGTGGAAAAAGTTAAATCATAAAATAAAATAATACAACAATTTTCAATAATATATTGAAAACTATCAAGCTGAATCTCGTGGAAAAAGTTAAATCATAAAATAAAACAATACAACAATTGTCTATAATATATGGAAAACTATCAAGCTGAATCTCGTGGAAAAAGTTAAAATTGAAATTTTAAAGAAATGTACCATTAGATTATGATGTCTATATTTTGTAAAGATAATCAAATTTGAATAAAATGCTCCTTATGGCTGTGCCAAAAGCAAACATCACTTTAATGTTATTTTTTATTTTAATTTTAAAGACTGAATTGATAGAGGGGAAAGTAAAACACAAATGAAACAATACGGAACAAGATGATGAGGGGGGGGGGCAGATAAGGGGGTCGAGGTAGACAGCAATAGAGTGGTGAAGTGTGACGTCATTAAAAATCTATTTTTAGAATTTCTCAATGGTAAGGAGCCAGCCTGGCAAATAACGAGTTCCTATAGGAAATCTTTTTATTCAGATGGTCATATCTCAGCCTATACTTAACATATATTCAATTGGTTTTGATGCTCTTTCGGAAAATGAAGAAAAAATTGAGAAATTGTAAAAATAGATTTTTATGACGTCACAGCTTCGGTACTCTCTAGCAAGAGAAAGGTGGGAAGGCAGAGATAGAGAGAGCGAGAGAGAGAGAGGTTAGTTTATAAAAAAACATTGCAGCAGAGCTTCTTTCAAAGAAAAGAAATAACAATTATGTCCATTATATGGGCATACAGACACTAAACAAAACACACTGTATAATACAATAGTCTGCTTGTTTTTTTTTTTACCATCAAATTTAATTTCTTATATCTTTACCTGCTTGACAACAAGTAATATTTATGGTATTTCACAAAATATAGAATATAAAACAGTGTAACATTTTACAGCTTTTCAGTTTATACGGTTCGCCCGAACTAAAAAGAACTTAAGTGTAAAATTCCCATTGAAAAGGGACAAGTAGTGAACACATTTTCATAATGGCAGATATGATGTTGTTTTAGTTTTAACATCATAAATTGTTCTTCTGCTCTACGCTGCATTATTCTTTTGCACAATTTTGTGGAGATTCTTGGCAGGGTGTCCGCACAAATCATTGGCTATTTTTCATGTATGTGCGAATACAAGCTTAAACCTTTCAAGTGTTGCATCCAGCAGGTTGGAAGAGTGAATCTACTATTTTGCAAACTATGCAATCACTACTTGGCCCTTTACAATTTGAATTACAATACAACCCTTGGGTCTTGGGTGTACAATCCCAAAGATAAATCTTTTGATTTGATATTACCTTTGAACACGTACAAAAATTCAAAGATTATACCCTGCAACTACATGTTATTGTATCCGAAATGTTTTTTGTCTCTGCATCTGCTGTATCAATACTAATAAACATATTTACTGGTTACTACATGTACTTAACTTGTTATATTGAACCCCTAAAACCAGTATAATAAAATCAGACGAAAAGCAGACTTTGGTTTAAAGTTCAAATATGGAGAACTGAGAAATTGTGTTAAAATCAACAAGAGTTTTTGAATGACCTCTGACCATTTCATTTTTTTTGAAAATATAATAAGAAGTCAAATACTTTGACATAAATACAGTCAGGATGTATTAATAAAAGCTAAAAACAGTCAGTTTTGTGTCTAATACACATGTCAAGTTTTTTTCCAGAAGACTCTATGACTGATGGTCACAAAAGCAGTGTTATTACTTCAAACTTGAATAGAGAGAGAGATTGTTGTGCACTTTATATTAGTGGCTGAGTATTCTTGCTACAACTTTACAGCACAAAGAAGAAAAACAAATTGGTGTTCCCTATTCTAGAAGAGATTAAAATAATTTATGCTAATAAAAATCAATTTCTTACATGTTATTCATCCCCATTGTTATCGTCTGCACATGTTTACGACTACATGTACTATTATTATGGTTCACAAGCACACAGTAAACATACGTCTTCGATGTAAATGAAACAATCTTCTATGGTAATCTTTTTCATTAACTATTTTCATTTACAATGAATAGCAAAATCCCTGAAATCATGTAATAATGAATGATATAACAATTGCTGAGTGCCTGGCAGAAGGGTTCATACAACATATAAAGATATGCATTTTAAATGTTTAGCCTTTTCTTTTCTTCCACTTCTCCTATATTTCACCATTCACTACATAATTTGAAAATGTAGAAAATATGTCAAATATTTCTTCCCTTTTGCCAGACACACAGCATATTGTCTTGATAAACCCTGTAATGCATCCAAATCAAACCATTAATTTTCCTTTGCCCTCATAATATATCACTTGTCTGTAGCCAGAAAGGCATTAACTCACACATAAGTCTAGTAAAACAAACACTTAATGCCCTTCCGGCTCTCAGCTGATGATACGTATCCCATGTACATAGACATGCAGAATAGAGCAATGAATAATACCAAAATTTCATCAACCTTCATTTTGTGCTCAACGACTCTTTAGAACTTACTTTGACATTGGCTCTGCCATCATCAAAGTCTTCATAAAATGATACCTAGTTGAAAATCATTTCATTATTGACTGCTTAATAGTCAATCCATACTGTCAACGTTATTTCGTACCGGTAAGTGAAATTTCAGTGCTTCCGTCTACCAGTAGGCTTTGACTGGAAAGGAAAGCAACGAGTAAGCAGGGCTTAGCATCAATAGGTGCCGACAGACGGGCACCCAATTCTAACTCTGGAGAGTCTGAACTACTCCCTCCTCCCCCCCCCCCATATTCCTTTTTTTTTTAAACAGGGGGCTCATGCAATACAGGCTATAATATTTGAATCTGTCTCCCTTACAAACAATTTAGTATGGGGCCCTAATTTAAAGCTTTAGGCTTCAAGCAGAGCACATCCCTTTCTACTAACTTAACAATTCTTTCAAAGAATACATGGTATTGACCATAAAACTGTTTTAAAATTATATCAGAAATTCTATCAGAAATTTTGAAATTGTTCCCTGGTGCCTGTTACATAATACATACCAATTTGATCTAAACCAACAAAAAAATAAACAAAACCTCAACTGATAAATGTAAGTGATAGCATACGCACATGATACATGTACATACACATGACCTTACAAACATGCACACATCGGACTTTAAATTCTTGCGATACTGTTCCTCTCATTCCTCTCCTCCAGAGTTCCAAAGATGCATTTAAACTTCCGTTGAGTATCCTCCTCCTCCTCGGCTTAAGGGGAATGGAGACTAAATTCATAGTCTAACAGAAACAATTCACCTTTGAGAGTCCATCACAATCACCCCCAAATCCTCACCGATTGTCACTTCCATCTCTGCCGTTATTGCATAGGAAACTGTCCACATGACAAGACTTCTTTTGGCTAGCTTTTCTTCGCAGTATCGCTTTCAATAACCAGCTTTGGTTCCCTGTACAGTTGGCTAATGGTGGCCTGTAAGAATAAGGGATATACAGCTATGAGCCAATACATCTGATACTTTATATCATCATCTTACTGTGTTACTACCACCTCTATACTACTACTCCTACTACTACTACTACTACTATTACCACTTACCACCACTACCACTACTACTACTACTACTACTACCACTACCACTACCACTACCACCACCACCACTACCACTACTACTACTTCTTCTACTACTGCTGCTATACTTCATACTTCATTTGTCCAAACATGGTTACACAAAATTTGAGGCAGTTCAGAAAATTAAGAAATACATTAATAACCAATCTGGCTGTGCGACTACAAGCTTGAGAAGGCCGAGGTATGTGCCTACGGTAAATAAAAAATAATGACGTAAATTTGTTCCATACCTGTCTTCTGATTATGGGCAAATTATCCTGTGCCTTCTTGATGTATCCCTCGATAAGCTCTTGATTTGTTTCTGATTTGTTTTCTCGAAAAGCATCTTGTATTCTCCTCACCGCATACATCCTGATGAAAAACAGAACAAATATCACACAACTGTAGTAACAAGTAATGCAAGGATTCAATTTGTCACGTCTGCCTAGCTGTCAGGTCTTTTGTGGTTTTCAAAACTTTCCATTTGGTTGTATAATAAAATGAAAGAAAGACATTTCTTTCAAAAAAGAGACCAAAGTAACTGCAGCTGCATTCAGACTCTCAATCTAGATTATCATATACATCAGAAAACATACCCAAAGTTACCAACAAATTGCAATCAGACTACAACTGCTGTCTATGTGTACATGTTTAGGTAGTTTCATTTCCCCCTACGATATCATACTTATACCCCCCCCCCCCTTCCCCCTTCTTTTTCTTCTTCTTGAATTTCTTCTTCTTGACTCTATTGTCACTGATTGCTTCTTTATTTTCTTATCCACATCCTGACCTGTCTTAGTATCCTCCATATAATTTGCTTCTTTCCCATCCTCCTTATTCATTCACCATTAAGAGACAAGCCACAGCAATCACTTCCACAACCAGAATATGTGTTATAACGTCAAGCCAGGTCAAGGAGTCTAGGCTCAAACTTCAAAGCATGAGAAACACAAATCATTGATTCAGACACGTCGTTTCGAGTAGATGGGACTGAACAAAATCAAAGGCAACATAGCTCGTAATGAATGCATGAATTTTCAATCTAACCTGTAATTATATCCAGTAAACTTCTGAGCTTCCCGTAGCATCTCCCTGTACAAACTTAACATCTTCATCCTATGAACTTGAGCAGCCGCCATTTATTCGAAAAGATGATTCCACTAGAGGTTTCACAGTGGGGAAGCCTCATGCATTACACAAGAAAAATTAATTACGCAATGCAATGCGAATGCGAATTAGAAAATAATTCGATTGCTTAGTGTGACAACTGTGCAGATCTACACTTATTTTGTGTAATTATGCGTCGGACTATCATTAGTGGCATTTTAGTGCATTTTAATATTTCAGATTGTAGATCTATTCGATTTTTTTTATGCAAAGAGGCAGAGCTGGGGAGAGATAAGGACCTGCATTCGGCAGTGCCATATCTAGAATTTAATTGGCTTCAAAACAGGGCATATCCCACAGGTTTTTAATAACAATATGATTTCCTAACCTGCTGGAAGAGTGGTTGCATTTTGTTTGGTTGGGGGGGGGGGGGGGGGGGGTGGAAATTTGTCAGGAATAAAAAAAAATAAAAAATTACTATCTTAACCAGGGATATGTGAGTTATCCCTGTCTTAACCTCCTTCGAATGCGCCGTATATAGTATCATCTCCCTAATTAATTAGCGTATCTTTTTATACTTTATCATTGTGGTGGTACTGGTCAGAAGTCGTGGTCATATCGATATTTAGTTGCATATGTGCAAGGCTCAGATCAAGGGTACACTTAGATTGAACACTGGGAAATTGTTCAATTATCCAAAACCATGAGACCCAGACACAAATTAGCATTTTTATATTACAAAGTATCATTTGGGGAAGCTCAAAACAAGGTTTCAGCTTCATTGAGTTCAAATTAAAGATTTTAGAGCAATTTTATGATGAAAAAAGGCCTATTTTCAGCACTTTTAACGTTACATTCAAAACATGCACTAATTGGTTACCAGATTTTTACTAATGGGATGCAAAACTTATGATTTTTTTTCATCTTGATGTAGAATCTATGTAATAATTAACATTTCTGTTGAGTTAATTCCTAGTATTTTACTTTCTTATTCTATTTACATGTGATACAATTTTTGTGTTTTGTACATAACTTTGGTGTCCTGCAAATTTCAAACCTTACTAACTGAAGAATGGTGTATAAATAATTGATTTATTTACAAGCTTGCAATGTTATAATGTTTAGTTTCACTTTATCTTTGATTTCCAATCAGATCATCTCATTCTGGGTCATGGTTTTAAAAATATTTAGATTTCTGTAAATGGAAAATGTTTGGTGTCCTGCAGTTATGTACATACCAGTGCATCAGAATCTATACAAAAACATATTGTATACTTTCAAAATGACAATGTAATGGTGTATATAGGTGAATGAAGAGCACTGATAACATTGGATTCCGCATTTTAACTTGTATGTGTTATTTAATCAACAATGAATGTGGACACCGAGTTATGTACGTGACAGTTATGAACGTATTCCATGTTTTGTTTTTCCAATAAGACCACTTATATTTACTTATTTGTCATGGTAGGTAATAAAAAATGTATAAGACATACACACATCTGATTTGGTGAGAAGAATATTACAAAATATTGCAGTTTGAACTTTTTCATGTCATGTACATAACTAAGACACCATTATGAAAAGACACCGAGTTATGTACGTTACTACCAGTCAAAAATTTGATATAATTATCATAAATAAATTTATTTATTCCAAACAGCATGAATTGCACCCTTCTGCATTTTCATTTAAACAAACATTTATTGAATTTAAGGGACAAGAAGTTATTATTTGAATGTAAAACTACTTACTTTTGGTGTCCACAGTTATGTACGATTAAGTACAGAAATCTTACATTTCAGTCCTGTAATAGTAGTTTACAAACTATTTACACATTGCAAATTATGTTTCATTCAGGAAACACATCATTCCTTCAATTGAAGTCGTTATCAGACTAATGCAAAACCTTATCTGACAATGAGGCAAAGAGAAAGCATGTAGAGAATAAGATGTACTGTACATAACTCGGTGTCCACATTTGTTTTGGCCATATTCTAATAACTAAATTGAAAAAAAGTTGATATGGCAATGGTTTTAAGTTTTGTTTACAGTATGTTTTAACATCTAATGTACTTTGTCAGAAAAAGTAAAATTATAAGGGAAATATCAGCATGAAGTGGACACCGAGTTATGTACGTAACATTTTTGATGATGTGATATTTAGCTACTGATTGCCACTTAACGGCAATGTGTTAAGGTCTGATTTTTTTAGCTATATGTTGCATAATGTTTGCAGATTACAAAAATAATGTTGCCACAGTCTATAATTGACTTTTAAAATTCACCTCATAATTTATGTAACACTTTTGTGCCCTTGATCAGAGCCCTGCACATATGGAATAGAATAGACTATAGCAAAAATGAAAAATAAAAAGGGAAGCGCGGTCAGGAGAAATCCCCCCCCCCTCTCTCTCTCTCTCTTTCTCTCTCTCTCTCTCTCTCTCTCACACACTCTTCTTCTCTAAATCTTTCTTTCTTTCTTTTCAGTTTTTCTTTTGGTCCTTAATTCTTAATCCCGATTTTATTTCTTTCTTCTTTTTTTCATTTATTCCTCATTTTATTCCCACCCATTGTGTTTGTGTGTAGGGGGGGGGGGGGCGGGGAGGGGTAGGTGGAGATTCCCACTTCCAGTCAAAACTCTTCTTCGGAGTATTTAGGAGGAAAAGAATCCAAGATAGAAGATGTGGAACCGTCGAGATGCACGGTACGTAAAGCCCCCCCCCCCCCCCCCCCCCCCGGGGCCCCCACCCCCATGCCCCCAATTGCAAGCCCTTGCCCTTCAACAGATGATATCACCAATACTATGATGTATGATTATAACAAAAACATGCCAGAAGGAAATAACAACGAACTGTAATGTGATGAGAATATCATTTAGTATACCCGCGGCCCAGTTATACCCACGTCCTAAATACTTCGATGGCCCTATTTCGACCTTAATACATTTCGAGGTTTGCAGCGGAGGAAATCTGCCACCAATTGTCACTCTACGTAGATGCTGTGTAAACAAATTTTTAGCACAATAACCATGGCGGACTTCAATCCGTTCTTCGAAGACGAGGTCGGGGGAATTGAGGACAGCATCGTTGCCGCAGTCGAAGAAGAAAAACCAAGACCGACCTCCAAATCTGAGGATTCCCCCAAGCCGGCAGGGCCCAAAGAAGAACTGAGTTACGACTCCATTGCAGTGAAATTATTGAAAGACAACCTCTGGCTCTCGGCATTGGAATTGCATACGGAGCTCACTGAAAATGGTCGGCAACTGCCCCGCCTCCGTGATTACTTCTCCAACCCAGGGAACTTTGAGAAACAGTCGACAGACGCCCGCGGTGGGTCGCCGCAAGTCGGAAATTTATGTGAGTCAGAGTGTTGGGATAAATTCCAGGAAGTATATTGTTGTGATATTGGTCACATTTAGGAAACTAAAATCTGATGGAATTAAAGAGTTATCTAAATTTAGATTATGATCATGATCATGCTGATCAAAATTTGAAGTTCATGACCAGATGACATGAAAATGATGAAGTCTTTTTCATGTTTTTTTTTAATATTTTAAAATTATGTTGTTTTATCAAGTATTTCTATGAGACTACTGTTAACTGCAAGATTTACAGAAATGTTTAATTTAAGGCAACTTCATTCGCATGAAATGTTTGCAAATTGAGAAGTATAGTGGTTCAGGTTTGCAGAAGCTCTGTGATTTGTGCAATTTACAACGAAAAAATTGCTGTAAAAAAATTGCATAATTTGTTGGCGCTAGTTCAGAAGTCTATCCAAACTTTGACTCGGAGCGGAGATACCCTTCTAAAACGTATGGAAAATCAACTAAATTGTCATCAATTGTTCAAATAATGGTCATGATTTAAAACAAAGACTTATTTACTTTCTCACGGGATTCATGGCAACCTGCTGCACAATACAATTGTATACCGTACGTACAGACGGTGGAGTGCGGGTGCGTGTGTTAAGTTAGCGACCGTATTCTTAACACACATGTGCGCCCGCACCCCAACGTCGATATGGTATGCAATAGTATACAATTGTAACGATTTTTAAATCATGACCATTATTTGAACAATTGATGAAGATTTAGTTGATTTTCGGTATGTTTTAGTAGGGTATCTCCGCGCCGGAGTTTCGGGTCAAAGTCTGGATAGACTTCTGAACTAGCGTCCTCATTTTTATTCAATTTATTGGGATGTGCTGTCAATTTGTGAGAAGAAAAGGCAAAGTTTACAATTTATAGAGGTTGGGAAGTATAGCAGTTACGGAGGGATTCCGAGGGGATTCATTAGCTTTTTAGTGCAAGGAGCCAAGGACTGGACCTGGAGAAAGATCTTCAAAAGATTTGATGTCTATTTATTTCTTACATAGAGTTTAGATAAACTCAATCTAAATCAATTGCAGTCTAAATTGAATCACATTACAAACATGGCGTCCTGACTCCAGAGATAGGATATGAGAGGTATATCCTTGGCTGCCTCTTTTTGATTTGTCTTCTATTTTTTAATTCACGATGTTCAAACGAAATAAAATATTTTCCATTGCGCCTTCACTCACCAGCTAAGGAAAACACATATAAAACACTTTCCAAACACTAGGGGAGCACCGCTCATCTAGGACGTCTGTGGACATCTCCGCCATGTATCCCCCACGTCCGTTTTTTCCTTCAACTTTTAAGTTCTTTGTGTTCCCCTTGTTACATACATGTATGTACCGGTAATAGTTAGTGAAATTTCAATGTACCAGTATTTTGTTTTTTAAAAAGAAATTTTATGTACCGGTAATGTAAAAAAAATATATGAAAATGTGAAATAAACTCTGTGATGATCAGTAAATCTATGAAATTCTTTTTATCCACAGACCGAACATCGAGCGAGACGACCTTTGATTCCCTGGACCTAGCACGCTATTCAGACGATGGCAACAACCAGGTAGATGAGAGATTGACGGTGCTGGAGTTTGAGCTGCGAAAGGCCAGGGAAACCATCAAATCACTCAGGGCTAACCTCACTGAAGCTGCAGGTTAGTGTATATGTAGGGTCTGCTTGTATTTAAAGACCGTCTGCATTACTTTAGCCAGGAGGCCATTAGACCTCCCTGCAAGGTCACTGACAGGTGGTTATCTCATCAAATCAGCTCTCAATTAACATAAGGAAAAGAGGATCATGGGGGACCAACGGGCACCGCTCAGGCATTGTTTGCTATATAGAGGGCGC
Source organism: Strongylocentrotus droebachiensis (assembly GCA_035222895.1). Taxonomy (NCBI): domain Eukaryota; kingdom Metazoa; phylum Echinodermata; class Echinoidea; order Camarodonta; family Strongylocentrotidae; genus Strongylocentrotus; species Strongylocentrotus droebachiensis. The sequence continues at coordinate 51,184 of JAVYIG010010007.1, read as the reverse complement.
AAGTAGCTTTAAGTAGTACAGTGGGGCTTTAAAGGGGAAGTCCGCCCTGATATTAATTTGGTTTTAAATAGATGCAGAAAATGAGAGGAACGGGTCAGTGAAAGTTTGAGCAAAACCCAATTAAGAATAAGAAAGTTCTGAATTTTTGAGGTTGCGATTGATCAAACACAAATTGGCAATTTTCTTCCCCTTTTAGCTTTTCGGATCTGGGTCTAAATTGAGTGACATGTTGCCTTGCAGCATACCAAGGGAGGGTTTGGGAAGACAATTTGAAGCTGCTACTTGGCTTTTCATATATTGTTTACTTCTCTATGCCTCGTTATTCGTCTTTCATTATGTTTTGTCTTTATACGTATTAAAGTTTAAAGAATGTACAAAACTTTGGTAAATTCTTCCTTATTGTCCATTCCCTATTTTTTGTCTGATATTGCTTACTACTTCCTTTTAAAATTTTGTTTATAGTTCAGTAATTTCTTCAATTATGTAAGATACGTTTGATTGATTTTACAAATTGATGTAAAGCACTTCAAAACATTTGTATTATGTGCTAGAGAAATATTATTATTATTGCATGTACATGTATTTGTGCAATGTGTTTCATACAACATATGAGTTTTTTCCACAAATTCGATCCAAAAATGAAGAATCTCTTGACAGGACAATTGAAAATGTTGCTTTCTGCTATCATTAGTATTAGTTATAAACTTATAATCATATCAAGAGATTTGCATTCAGAAATGTGTGGATAAATAAATGTTGTACTGGACACATTACATTGAATCACCATTTTGCAGTATGAAAGAAACCTTTGAACACATGTTGGGGAGAATAAAATGTGTTTGATACTTAATTTTAACGTAAGCTCCAAGAAGGAGTTATAACGGTCGGTTTTCATAAAACGTGTTTAATAACAAGTTACAGTAACCAACCTGTTTTAAGCTACTGAATTGATCTTATTTGATTGGCTTAGAGCAAATTTTCTCATGAATTTCTAGCATTTGTTATTGATAAGAAGTTTTATGGAGCAGGGTACAGACCTTATACATGTACCTCCTTGGATCCATTTGACATGCATTTTGATAGGGTTGATAAACCCCATACCGGTATTACTTTTATCTCAGCCACGTGTGAAAGTTCATTATAATCACAGTCGTTGTTCATCAGAGTTGAAGCAAGCAGAACATTATATTGTCATTTTGCTTGTCTCACGTCCATGTGTACTGTATTTTTGTAGTGTTTGTAATGTATGAATTTGACCTCTCGACCTCTTGACTTTGCAAGATCCCTTTTCCATAAAACAGGTGTATGACCATTCTAAATTCATGGAAAAGGGGGTGTGTGTTCAATCGTCTTGGGAAGTAGAGTTGCTTTCGATTATGAGTTCCTTGATGTACAGTAATTGGTGGAACTTAATTTTCAGCCTTCTTTTGAATTTTTCATAAGGAGCTAATACAAGAGCCCGGTAGAAAATAGTGAAGAAAACTGTTGGTTTGCTTTGTTATTAGTTCTTGTTTTGATTTTTGGGGATAAATCATCTACATTTTCTTGATTCTGTTTTAAACAGTAGATTTTATGAATTCTGTTATCGCTCTCTCTCTCTCTCTTTCAAAATTAATAAATAAATAGATAAATAAGATGAAATATAATTCAGGATTCAGCACCTTGATTGATTAATTTAGATTGAACAAACAATCCTTGCTTGAGTCAAGCTGGAACACGTTTCCACCTTTGATAATCCTTTATCTGTTATCTTCTTTTTCCTTTTTGTTTCAGAGAGTGACATTCCCTCACCTGTGCATTCCAACACAGATATGGAAGGAGCTGTAGCAGAGGTAATATACTTTCTTTTCATTTCTCATACTTTCACTTTCTCATGAGCAATGAATAATGCACATTGTGCATTATATATTGTAAGAAAATGTTACATGTGTCAAAAATGTATGTTTTATGTAGTTTATGATGGTACACTGCAATACATTTATGATATACAATCTAGTTCAATACCGGTAGATGATCTGTTATTTGCTCAGAATTATAATTGCTCTGAGCTGTATTTCGTCAAACATATAGGGTTAGGGTTGCAAGGTTAGTCTTAGGGTCATGTTGGTGTTGGGTCCAGGGTTAAAGTTGAGAATTTGGTTAATGTAGGAAATTGATGTGGAGCAATAGTGGCAGGAGTAGTTGTACAACTGGTACAGATGGAAAACCATACACAATGCAGTAAATCGATAACAATATTCATAGATGCTACTTGTATTTTCACAGAAATATATTGACTGAAAAGTATCGCATATGAAAAAGCTATTTTTCTCAATAAATTTAAAATGTTTAGATGTTTACCAGTACACACTATTTAACAAGAAAAGAGGAAAGAAAAGTAAATCATGAACAAAAGGAATACAATAATGAAACAGGAACTATATGAGGGTAAATGATTGTAAATTATAATTGGATAGTACCTATAAATATATATATTAATGAACAAAATAGTACAGCTCTTCAGCTAATGGCAGTTCTAGTTATGAGAGAGAAGGGAGATTTTACTGCATGGAACACAGGTAACAAATAAATAGTAGAAAAATGCAAACAAATTACCACAAATGATACTGATCGTTTTCCTCTGCAACTGTGTAACATTAATGTACCAAATGTACCACAAAAATAGAACCTCTCTCTGTATATGTATGTAATGGTAGGTACATGAAGCTGTTATTGATTATGAATTTGCAGTTATTCTCTGCATCAATTTCAAGATTTTAACGGATCAGAGAACATTTTTATTATGTTGCTAGAAAATGTCCCAGACGAATAGATAAAGTTTATATGAAAATGTATTCTGGGCCTTTTCTGGCCCTGTGCCAACTTGCTCCATTAGAAGAAAACACCCACTAGTGGAGATATTTTTGGATTAAGAATATGAAAGAAAAAAAACACAACACAATTTGATTTATTTTTAGTTAGTCACATCCTAATTATCAGAGGCATTTTTGCAAAGTAATTACGGTAATAAAAAGTTTTTTTTTTTTTCTGAGTTAGCATTTCTGAATCATCCATGAAGAGGAAGAGTAAAATGGAAAAACTGTTTTGTCATTTATATATTTTTTTTAATAGAAATGATAGATCAATAGCTGCAACTATATATCTATAGTTATAATATTTATGGGCAAATATCTGGTAAATGTAAATGTTTCTGTTTCACTGTTTGTGTTGCTTTCAGGAAGCCACAAAGCCTCTTGAGAGGAGGGCAGTCAACTTCCTGGTTAATGAATACCTCATGAACAATAGCTACAAGCTCACCTCCATCACATTCGCAGATGAAAATGAAGATCAGGTAAGGAAGAGGAGATGGATTTAATGATGATTAAGAAGCTGGTAGTGATGATGATGGTGATGATGGTGATGATGGTGATGATGATGATGATGATGATGATGATGGTGGTGGTGGTGGTGGTCGTGGTGGTGGTGGTGGTGATGGTGATGGTGATGATGATGATGAAGACTACAATGGCACTGATCATGATGAAGTTGATGATGATGGTGGTGGTGATGGTGATGGTGATGGTGATGACGATGGTGGTGGTGATGGTGATGGTGATGGTGAGGATGTTGATGATGATGATAATGACGAGGAGGAGGAGAACGATAAGGTGATGTTGATGATGATGGTGATAGTGATGGTGATGATGATGATGATCATGATGATATTGATCATGATTATGATCATGATGATGATGGTGATGGTGATAATGATGATGATTATGATGATGACATTGATGATGATGATGATGAAGATGATGATATTGATGATGATGATGATGATATTGATGATGATGATGATGAAGAAGAGGAGGATGACGATGAGGAGTAGGATGAAGATGACGATGATGATGGTGATGATGATGATGATGTTGATGTCGATGATGATGATGAAGACTACAATGGCGCTGATCATGATGATGATGATGAAGATAATGATGATGTTGGTGGTGATGATGATGATGAGGATGAGGATGATGTTAAAGATGATGATGATGATGATGACGATGAAGATGATGTTGATGATGAAGACGACAGTGGCGACGATCACGATGATGATGATGAAGGTGATCATAAAGGTGATGTTTATGGGAATTTAATTATTATAAAAATGAAGATGTTGATAGTGATGATGATGGTGATAATGGGAAGTTTTGCTCTGCATGATACTGATAGAACTGATATTCCCAAATGGCATTTTCATTTTTGACCATCTACTGTATCCCTTTTCTGTACATGCTGTATACATGTAGCAGTCACTGGTAGCAGACACTGGTGTACATGCAGGGTAATCTTTTGTTGGGGAGAGGGGGGAGGGGGGGGGGGATCTATCATCGCTCTCTTCTGTATCAATAGATACATGTATTTTGTGATTTATACTCGAGTCATAAGAGGCATATCTCGTCATGCCACATCCTATATCTAAATTGCCCCTCAAGGCTCTCACTTAAATCGTCAACCTCCACATGTATCAGGTTCCCAATTCTCTGCTGGGTATATTAGAGTAGCTACACATTAAGGCCTTGTCAGATGGCATAAGTGCTGTGGCTTGGACATGAACCAGATCAATTCCATTCTTATACCCCTGTCACACCAACGAGACTGGCCCCAGACCTAAGCTACGACAGACCAAACAAATAATTGACCCTACTGCAACAAAACAATGTTCAACAGTAGATGGAAAACTTCCTTCCACACTGCTCCCACATACATGTAGAGAATGTACAGCGGTGTCAACTGATTCCATATTTTACTAAACTATTTTTTACGTTTCATGAACTCCCCTGATGATTTGATGAGATCTTTGTAGGCACAATCTGTTACTTATAGTTAATTGGTTCCGAAACTATGATTTCTATCGCACTTCCCAGTTCTCGACCCATTGTATTTGTATTGGAACCGGAAGTGCCTTTGCGCAATATACCCATGGCTGGTGCTGCCCTCTATGGCCAAATACCGTAGTTGCGGTAGTGAGAATTACATTGCCTTGCATGGCAAAGAATCGGTCAGTTTCAGTTTCGCCATTGAGTTTGTATGGAGTCAATTAAATGGTGTGACTGAGGTATTAGCCATATCGAGAGCAGGGATTTTCAAGGGTCACGCTAATCAGCTTGAATTTCTCTTGCAGAAATACTACTAAAATGTTATGTACAAAGACTATCAAATGGTAATATGACTGGAAAGTTGTGAGTAAATATTTGCCATCAAATACTTTGTACAGTACACGTACTGAGAACAATTTAGTGTTAGCGGTGTCACTACTTGTACATGTATCTTACAAATGACAAGTTTCAGAATATGAAAATAAAATGTACTTCTTGATGCATTTTAAGTGATTACTTGAATGTGCTTTACAATGTTATATTATTATGATTTTAAGGACTGTACAGTACATGTACATGTACACACGTACTGTCCATGCAGAAAGGCATGAAGTTCCCCCTCCTTGCTTCTTCAAAACTGCACACTAGTAAGGTCTACAAAAGAAGATGTTGTAATGCCCGACCGACCACAAAATCTTGATATCTACGTTCGAAAAAAAAATGTATTAAACCATTCAAAAATGAGAAATATGAGACCAAAGAGGGAGTTAAAAAAAAAGAAGAAGATTTCTGACCCACCCACCCCTGTTTTGGCACCTGAAGGGCAATACAATTTTTTTGGGGGGCTTAATATAACTTCAGTCTGGCCTTTCGAGGATAGTTCACATTGATGCATTACATTGTATATTCATTCACTCAGGACTTTGATGACTGGGATGATGTTGGTCTGAACACGCCCCATCCGCCAGACCTTCTCCACCTCTACCGAGACTTCAGCCGTCACGTGATCGTGAAGCCCGAGACGAAGGACGTGGGATGCGGAGAGGATCGCATCGATGAGGAGGACGATGAGGAGGAGCAGCCAGAAGCGGTGGAGGCGGACCTCAATATGAGCATTGAGCAACAGAGACAGCATTATGTGAGTAGTGCGGAGTATGTAGGACGGCAAACCCCCTTTTCACACAGGGGTAAAATTCTTTAACCCTATCTAGCCCGGTGGGGGGGGGGGGGGCTGAAATTTTGTGAATTTTTTTCTTTCCATTACGAAAGTTCCTCGCTAGAGAAATTCCGACTTTAGTGTCCCTAACTCGGAATTGTCTCATAGAGTTTGAAAACGAGCCCAGAGAAGGACCTCCCGATCTTATCACTTTCCTAATCCATTGCCAACGACGCGCTGATAAGACCCGTCAACAGAGTCTGGCTGAAGAGAAAATGTGAAGAAAAAAATCCCAAAGTTACACAAATCTGTGTTTTTTTCTCCCGAAATTTGTTCTTAGGGATTCATTTACCCCAAAAAACTTCAAAGCACAAAAATCGGGCAAGTAATACCGGAGATATGATATTGAAACTCACGAACAAATTTCAGATTTGACTCACTTCAGGAAACTTTTCCCCCTTCTTCACGCGGAGAGAGCTGTCAATCACGTTTCGACCGGCTGTTTAGCAGCTGTATCGGATTAAGCCCTCTTAGTACGACTGACCAGCTTGTATGACTGCGCATATCAGTGCACATGTCCTTTTGATTCATGTTTTATTTAGAATTTGATTTTATTACCAGAAATTTGAAAATGAACTGCTACCTCAAATGCAATTTTGAACGGGGAAAAATGAACCAGCAAAAGCGGAGATAAATATGAGATCGTGCGCTCTGCCGACGTTGCTCAGCCTACGCTTGAGCGCAGATTGTCGCATAGATTTCCGAGTTTCGTCCAATTTTCTAGCGAGGCACTACGTGTACGTTCTTCCCTCGCTGTAGCACGTACGGTCTCGTTAGAAAACTGTATGCGTAAGTGCACTGCGTGCGCCGGCATCAGAATCAAACTCGGAGAAGGTTGTGTGACAATTTCTGAGCTGCGTGTCTGAGCAAGAAGTTACGGTCTGAGCGATGTGTATGTTATTGTTGTTGAATGAGAGTAGTCTAGTTACTAGACCTTCGCTGTGTTCTCATTGCTTTTGTTTTAATAAACCGACCCGGCTAAGCAGTATTCTCTCTGTCTTAAATTCATTATGTTATGTTATGTTTCTACCTTTTTTCACCTTCTCTTATGTTATTGTTTGTTTTTATTATTCCGTAATTTCCTTTTCCTATCTGTCCTTACGCTATCCTTTAATTGTTTCTTTCTTCTACCACCTTCTTTTTCTGTCTTTTCTTATGTTAATCTTTGTTTTTTCCATAGTTTCATCCTTTGTTCTATCTTTCCATTATGTATTCTTAATCATTTTCTCTTTTTGTCTTAATTACTTAATGTTATTCTTTGTTCTATCATCTCTTATGCTATTGTTTGTTGTTATCATTCTATTGTCTTCCTATCTTTCCTTACGCTATCCTGTGTTTCTTCCTTCTATCACCTTCTCTTATGTTATTCTTTGTCTTTATCATTTTCTCTTTTTCTTTTTCTGTCTTTCCTTAAGTAATTATTAATTTTGTCTTCCTTCAATCACCTTCTCTTATGTTATTTTTTGGTCCGAAGCGCGGAAGCTTTGAAGTTTCATTACATTATTTATAGTGGAAGAAAACATCCCGCGCTTTTTTTAAGTTTCATTAAATTATTAGACAAAGAAGGCGATTCGTTGTACCGTTCTCGACTCTAAATAAGACCTCCCCCTCCCGCGCTTTTAACGATTCATATTATTCGAAAAAGAAGGCGATTCGATGTAGGCCTACCGTTCTCGACTCTAAATCCTTGTCTTAAATATTACCCCCCCCCCTCCCGCGCTTTTAACGTTTCACTTTGAGAAAGAAGACGATTCTTTGTACCGATCTCGACTCTACCAGGGCACAGCGCAAAAACTTTGACGTTTTATCATGATAATTGAGAAAGAAGACGATTCTTTGTACCGTTCTCGACTCTACCAGGGCACAGCGCAAAAACTTTGACGTTTTATCAATAATTGAGAAAGACGATTCGTTGTACTGTTCTCGAATCGTAATTCTTGTCTGAATTGCGCCCCCCCCCCCCCCTCCCCCTCACCAGGGGCGAATCCTGCCGGCGGCAGGGGGGGGGGGGGGGGACAAATCTTGATAATTTCTTCTTTTTTTGGGGGGGGGGGGTCCATTTTTTGAGGGAAATTTGTTGCGCCGACTAAGCCGGCCGGTGAATCAGCGGGGGGGGGGGCAGATTCTATATATATATTTTTCGGGGGGGGGGGCGCTTTTTTCTTTTGTTTAAAAAAAGGTAAAATTTACGTTACTATCCTATTTTTTAAAACCGTTTTGGGGGGCTAGGGGGTGGCCGGGTCGGTAAAATCGGCCCGTGGATCCGCGCCTGCCCCCCCCCCCCCCACTCACGCGCAAAGCGCGGAAGCGTCAACGATTAATATAATTATTCGAGAAAGAAGATGATTCGTCGTACCGTTCCCGACTCTAAATCCTTGTCTTAAATAACCCCCCCCCCCCCTCCTGCCCGCGCTTTTAACGCTTCATTTAATTATTCGAGAAAGAAGACGATTCGTTGTACCGTTCTCGACTCTCAATTCTTGTCTTAATTACACCCCTTCCCACTCTCGCACAAAGCGTGGAAATTGAATTGTTTTCGCTGTTCTCTATTTATAATTCTCAAGCGCTGATGATATTGGCATGCATTTTCTTCATTCATTTTCTTTACTTTCCGTTGGCATACTTTTAGTAATAAAGCCGGTAACAACGATATTTTAATTGTTTTCGCTTCGCTCTCTCCCGTGACCCGTCTCTCTTGATATTGCTCAAGCGCTTAATTGTTATTATTGACATTCATTTTCTTCATTCATTTCTTTCTTTCCGTTGCTTACTTTTTGTCATGATAGACGGTAGTTACATCAGCCAAATTGATTTTTTTTCGCTTTTCTCGATCTCCTGCAATCTGTCTCTCTTCATAATTCTCAAGCGATGGTGATATTGGAATTCATTTTCTTCATTCATTTCTTTCTTTCCGTTGGCTTACTTATTTCATAATAGACGGTAACATCAGCTATTGAATTTTTTCACTTCTCTCGATCTCCCGCGATCTGTCTCTCTTTAAGATTCTCAAACGCTGATGATATTGGCATTCATTTTCTTTACTTTCCGTTGGCTTACTTTTTGTAATAAAGCCGGTAACATCAGCGATATTTTAATTGTTTTCGCTTCGCTCTCTCCCGCGATCCGTCTCTCTTTAAGATTCTCAAGCGCTGATGATATTGGCATTCATTTTCTTCATTCATTTCTTTCTTTCCGTTGGCCCACTTATTTCATAATAGACGGTAACATCAGCTATTGAATTTGTTCGCTCCTCTCGATCTCCCGCGATCTGTCTCTCTTTAAAATTTTCAAGCGCTAATGATATTGGCATTCATTTTCTTCATTAATTTTCTTTACTTTCCGTTGGCTTACTTTTTGTAATAAAGCCGGTAACATCAGCGATATTTTAATTGTTTTCGCTTCGCTCTCTCTCGCGATCCGTCTCTCTTTATATTGCTCAAGCGCTATTATTGTTATATTGACATTCATTTTCTTCATTCATTTCTTTCTTTCCGTTGCTTACTTTTTGTCATGAATCATAATAGAAGGTAAACATCAGCTAAATTAAATTGTTTTCGCTTCTCTCTCCAGCGATCTGCGTTCATTTTCTTCATTAATTTCTTTCTTTTTGTTGGCTTACTATTTGTCATATAAAATCCGGTAACATTAGCTTAATTGAATTGTTTTCGCTTCTCGATCTCCTGAGACATGTCTCTCTTTATATTTCACAAGCGCTGGTGTTGTAGGCATTCATTTCCTTCATTCATTTTTTTTTTCCGTTGGCATAATTTGTGTAATGAAAGCCGGTAACAGCGATATTGAAATGTTTTTGCTTCTATCTCTCCTGCAATCTGTCTCAAGCGCCGGTGATATTGACGTTTATTTCCTTCATTCATTTCTTTCTTTCGGAATGCAACGTCTCGTAAATATGCTAATAACACTTATTGTTCGACTTGAGTTCCAAAGTTGCCAGTTGCTGGTACCACATCTAATTTACTTTTCGCAGGTCCATGCTGAAACCAATAATTATTGTCTGAATTCTAGACTAACCCAACTCTCCAGGCTCACCTAAATGTACGCAAGCTCTGTTGATTCAGGGATTAAGTCCTTGATAGCCTTGTATTGACAGAGGGATAAGTTCACCAGCAGATAAGGAAGGGTCTTGTTTACTTAATGATAATGACTATATCAAAGTGCTTAAGCCCAAACTAAAGTCTATGAGACAATTCGCTGATTTTCTCTAACGGAGAGTTTTCGTCATGCAAGTCTTGTGCATCTTTTGAAAGAAATTTTTCGAAAATCGGACCTACCATTACAAAGTCACGTTTCCTTTTGTCTTTGCATGTCAGCCGGAAAATCACTCATTTTTGTGATTTGTGTACAAAACATATGGAAATCTCATTTTTCAAATAAAGAGATAAAACATTGGTTATTTGGTCTTGTTTTTGTTTATAGTTTAGGTGTTTATTTTGGGGTCAAAATAGTTAATTTATAGTTGGAAATGAAACAAAACAACAAAAACAATAAAATACATGTACATAAGTTAAAAAAACAAAGAAATACATACAAAATTATCAAAACAATAGATAACATAAGGAATAACCTGGCTCTTCCAATTTTTTTGGCTGTATTATTATCCCAAATAGTCTAAATAATATATGTAGTGAAAATTAATGTTTAAATATGAAGAATATATGATTTATGGATAAAAATGTGAATGTTATTACCATATAAATATGCAAATGAGTGAATTTTTCAAAAAAAATTGAAATTACCATAGTACATGTAGGTATTCTACACACTTCACTTGACATGCATGCAAATGTTTGCGGCGAAAGGTCGTTTCACGGCCGAGATCATAGGGGGGGGGGGGGGGGCTTTAGAAGCCCCCCCCCCCCCCCCCCCTGGCTATGCAGTTTCAAAATAGCCTGGGCTATATAGGGTTAAAGCTGATTAGTTAGAGCTTTAAACTAATCAGCTTTAGATACAACATCATTCACACACAGAAAATGTTGGTGCGGTCGTTCGAGATTCACTGCTCTTTAAACGCTCAGTAGGGTCATTGCGTATTTACGAGCAGTGACTCACTTCTCGTAACTAATGTGCAGTGGCCCTACTGAGCGTTTAAAGAGCACTGCTCGGTCTAGTTAAGGATGTATATCCATTCACACACAAAGTGTCTTGCTCTCTAGATACAGGCTTCGTATCTGCAGCCTGCTTTGACCGGCGTATGAATTGCTAGTGTGAAAAGTCTGAAAGACATTCAAAGAAATTCAATAATGAAGGATGATTGTTGCATTGGAAGAGAAAAATGTACCCATTGGAATTTTGAGAATTTGGTAGTCATTGGGAAATGAACGTATTCACAAGATCTGTAATGATATGCAACTGTGTGTGTTGGTGAATGATCAGTTTGATTAAGAAATTATACTTAATCAATGAACGGATGAAGAGATGAAGACAAAAAATGTGGTCTTTATAGACAGGTGGTCACTGAAGTAGGGTGGACTGTGTGTAGCAGTGAAGAGGCCATGCTTTAATGTGTTTTCTTTTCACTTTCAGGAAGCTGAAATGGAAAATCTAGAGAGGCAAGTGTTTCAACTCAGAGGAGAGAAAGCCGAACTCGGTATGGTCTTGGAGAAAATGGAAAGGTAATTAGTTATAATAATAATAAAAATAATACATTTATAGAGTGCAGAAACTATCCAACATTGGGTATGTATTCTACTGCGCTACAAGAGCTCCTGATATGCTTAGATTCACAGTTAATTGTTAATTACAGTTAATGATTCATTATTTGTTTAAAATCTGGGACTGGGAGACGTTTTTAGATATCGTGCTTCTTTTACAACTTTTATTGTACTCCTTTATACCGGTACCCATTGTCATGATTTGTTTGGCTTTTTTTTTAAAGGTTGATTTTATACATTATACCTATACATAAATTTGATTTTCAGGTGATTGGTACACTGTGTCTGTTGGTCCTTGGTTGCTTATCTACAAGCATGTACTTCCTTTCTCATATTCATCCTGCTTATTTTGTGAAATGAGAGATACAGAACAGCCAGGCAAAAAATTAAGTTTTTCATTTCGGAGGCTCCATTTCAAATTTTTGGGAAATTTTCGGGGGCTACTTTATCAACTTTCGGGGGCTACTTTATCAACTTTCGGGGGCTCTTTTTTCCATTTCGGGGGCTCTTTTTTCTGGGGCTACTTTTTCATTAATTCATAAAAGGATAGGCCTACAGTTTGTTGAGATTTGTTTAGTAGGCTAAGGTTTCGGGCTTCCTGCTTCATAATTGCCTATTAAAAAAGAAACCCCTTTTTCTAGTTCAATAACTAATTTTTCATGCATTGATTTGATGCAAGAACTGTAAGATAATAGACCCTAGATTGTGATTATTTCTGGCCATGAATTTCGATGATCATTTTTCAAAGTAAAATGTTCACAAGAAAATCAGATGGTCGTTTAAAAACGTAGACATTAGTAATACTTTTACTAATTCTAAGCTCAGGTTTCCAACGTCTATTCACGAAACTATATTGAAATCGCGGCAATAATGATGCAAACCAACAGATAATAATGTCAAATCTCTTTGACTCGAGCTCAGCTAGCTCAGCTCAGCTCAACTCACACACACCGCAGCGTAACTGCAGCGTAACTCCAGGAGCTCCAACACCGGCACCACAGGCGTCCGACACGCCTGCGGCGCCGGTGCCGGTGTTGGAGCTTCCTGGAGTTAACTGCAGCGCAGCGTTACTGCACTGTATTGTATGCGTGTCAGTCACTGTAATTTTGTCTGATTTTCTTTACTTTGAAGAAATGATTATCAAAATTACGTTAACATGGCGAGAATAATCACAAAATAGGCTTTAATTTCATACCTCTATTTATGGAAACTTTATAAAATTGCGGCAATCGTGAATTCGTGATGGAAATTGATTGCAGTTTCGCGATGTTTAGGTCTAGGTTCAGCTAATATGATCTACCAAAAACAAAATCGACCGCCAAAAACTCGATCCCTACGCTCTGTCTCGATCTCGCAACTGCGAAAATGTACGTGTTTTGGCGTACTTGCGTGCGACATGGTAAGCCAGGTAAGGTATGGACCAAGAAATGCACACAATGAATACGAAGCTAGAAGAGAGCGCGCGGCCGCTCGTAATCGTTACGGGAGCGATTTGAGATCATTTCACTTTTTGATGTCGCCCCCGAAAGCGGATTTTGAGCCTATTTCGGGAGCTGTTTATGGTGTTTCCGGGGCGAATCCGCCCTCCGCCCCCGTGTAATTTTTTGGCTGAGAACAGCAAATATATTGTTATCTTGTGATATATTTATGTAAATACATTTTCAACAATTAAATTTGCAGAGAAATCCAGTCCCTACGAGCCCCCAAACAGTCGACGCCCATGGTCAGCCCCATCACATCGCCCATGAAGGACCCCGCCCTGCACCCTGACCACAGAGGAGAGAGGCGGGAGCCCATCGGCCAGGAGATGACCCAAGACACGCCCCCTTCATCCACGTCGTCCAATCAGGTGGAAGCGCTGAGGGACATACAGCCTGAGGAGGATGGGAGGGAGGAGGAAGAGGATGAGGTTGATGGTGTGGATGATATTGATGGGGTCGTCAACGGTGACGAGAGGAGTGGGGAAGGACAGGAGGAGTTCAGAGAGGTCGAAGGTCAGACGGAGGAGAAGATGGTGGACGGTTACCTGACAAGGAGGAAGTAAGAATCTTTATATTCTCTACATGTATTTTCTATTTATATCTGTTGTAGCCTAAGAGCATATGACTAGCAAGAATTACAAATTTGATCTCTTTATTGAACCTATACACATACACACCAAAAGTGCAAAAGACATAGGGCCAATAAAATGGAAATCGATGGGGGTGCTTGCTTACTATACAGCAATGTCTGCATTGCAACCTTTAAACATATACTTTATCTCATTGTAGTTGACAATGTGGTGAAATTATCAAACTCTGCTGTAGTAAATGTGAAGCAGTCAACTTACACCATTATTCAAGCTACTTTTCCAAGTTTTATTTTTATTGTGTTTGAAGTGTATAATTCTGTGATGTCAGAGATCATAAGGTTTTCTTTTTTCTTTTTTTAAAGTTTTTTTGTTAACATCCAGGGGGGGGGGGGGGGGGGCTCCTACTACCCCAGTCTACTACTACTACATACTACCCCAGCTAAATATAGCTCTCATCTTTAGTTTTATGGAACATATATGTTTATTCAAAAAAGAGACTGCAATTCTGTTTGACTCTATATTCGTAATATATTCTTCATTGTAGAAACGTTTCTGAGGCATTCCAGAGGGCCTTACTGGGGACCATCGTGCATCCTGTAGAGACCACAGAGACTAGACTCCTAGAAGAGGTTTCTCACATAGCATCCTCGGGTCAAGAGGTCGTAGAGATGCTCGCAAGGTGTCTACCACATATCATCCCTAATGTACTACTCGCAAAGAGAGAGGTAAATGATTGAATATGTTTATCATGCTTTTAATGTTTTTCAAGACGACTGAAATCATTTATTGCATATGATATGTAAGATATTTTTACGCTTCATTCTTTGTCAATGAAATTTGATATATTTGAAAAAGTAAATGGTAATAAGATACAAACTACATGTATATATTGGTAATTACATCACCAGCTCTTAAAGGGAGTGGATCGCCAGTTTCCATGTGCAGAAGGCCATAATTCGCTGACACCAGACTTGGTGGAAATACCATTAATGGGGGTACAATTTTGCACACAGCAAACCCATAGTCCAGTCAAGAATTACCCCCAATCTCTGGGAGAGCTCGAGAGTCTTCGGCAAATCAAAGCATTACATAAGGTCCAATGGTCATAAAACTCAAGGCTAACCCTGGTGATTGACAACACCTGTTATTGGGTAAACACCCGAACGGTGTCGAATTCCCCATGAGAGCCGACTACTCAGTGACTTTAAGAAGCATGTGAAGATGTACATGTATGTGACATATGCAAACAGAAACCAAATATCAAAATGATTATTGCCCTATATTTATTGTGCCTGAACTCCTACACAGCCTATACATGCTTGTTTGTAGGCCTCAGGTACTTTTATACAACTTTTACTCCTATCCAAAGGACTACATGAATGTAACAGATTTTCATGTCGTCACAACTGAGGTGAACCACTATGAGGAGGCCTTTGCTCCATCCATGAAAGCTGGACTGTCCTACTTGTAGCTACTTGCGCCCCCTATATAACAAACAATGCCTAATCAGTGCCTGTTGGTCTCCCAAGATCCCCTTTTTCTTATGTTAATTGAGAGCTGATTTGATGAGAATACCACCCGTCAGTGACCTTGCAGGAGGTCTAATCCCTCCTATAAACTAGTACAGATAGACTGTAAAGCCATGCTGCGTTATCATTAAAAGGCAATTTTTATCTCTCTCTTAATTGTGTAGCCCCTCTATATGTAAATTCATCTGAATGTTTTTATTTATTTGCCATAGGAACTTGTCCCTTTAATCCTCTGCACTGCCAGCTCACATCCAGAGGCCAGAGAAAGAGACCAGCTATTAAATCTACTCTTCAATCTCATCAAAAAGCCAGATGAAGACCAAAGGTATGACGCATTTATTTCTTGAATCATTGCTGGGCAATGTTTACATTTTAGGAAATCAGAAATTGGAATGCTCGATGACATCACTTTAAAGTGACTCAGTAATATTGCCTCAGATTCTGAAACAAAATCCTGGATTTAGCTCATGCTGCAATCATAATTATAAACCTTTAGGTCAGTCAGGAATCCCATGACTTTTACAAGCCAATCGCCTGTCTGATTATCAAGATATTTATGATTGGAAATCGTAATCAAATTTTTCTGGTTTCCTAACGTTATTTATAACACTACAGTCAATTGGGGAAAATGGTCTCTCAAAGATTTTTACTTTTTTGAGGCACTTATCTTTTTGTAGGGCTTCAATAGTACACCATATCACAGACACTGATAACACATAGGGCAGTGCATCTCAGATTTAACATTGTTAAACGATCCCTTTAAGATAAAAGCATGGGCAAGTTTTTTGTGAGATTCACAGCTGGTATGAACTACAAGAAAGTATGCATTCACATATATTCATTGCCCTTGCCCTTGCCCGAGTCGTAAAAGTTTTCTGTGCGATTGCTTAAAACTGGTAGGGGCTCCGATTTCCCAATAAATTTCTTCATCTGGGAACATAGTATAACTTTTGCATTGACTTTGTACCTTCCTAGAAACTTGGCTTGTGCAGGTCAAAAAGATGGCAGAAACTTAAATTTGTTCACTAGTTGATATTTCATGGTACAGTTCATTCTCTAATAAAAGACATTGTATTCTTTCATTCAAGACTATGTATTATTGGATTCCTGTTTTTTAAAGTTTTGCATTAAAAATATTGAATTTCTCAAATGTGTGGAGTACTTGTACATGCTTAGTGTTTTATGTTTGATGATTGTTTTACCTGACTGCTATTAAAAAAGCATGCATATGGTTGTAAGTAAGCAACCAGGGGACTGATAGCTTTAAGTCCTCTCTGAGGCACTTTGTAATGAGGACTGATGCCTTTGTACTAAAGGACACAAGCACATTGACTTGTTTTCAAACCCGAAACCTCCTCGTTATGCCACCACTGCTCAACCACTGAGCCATCGTGCCTCCACTTAATTTTAATATCAGCAAAGTTTTTGTTATTTGAAAATTTAATAAATTGCTTGAAACTAATATATTAAAGATAAAGTTGAGTACTGGTCATGCGATTGCATTGTGAAAGAAACGGTGTGGAATTGATCAGAAAAGGTCGATCATCTAGCATATAAGTATTGGTGTGTACTGCAAGGTTCTGGAATCATCAAAATCATAATAAATATTGCCCAGTCTTGGTAAAGTAACAAGCACTGTTCACAGAAAGATGTATATGGGACTACACAAATGGTGTCGGGCCTTTTTACCTTGATTTCCTTATCTTTCTATGCTCATTACTCAGCCAGTATACATTTTCTACCAACATTATTTGGCAAATGACATTTATTTGTAATCTTGAACATTCAGTGTAAGTTTTGTTTGATTCTGTGAGAATTCATTTTCTTTTTTTTTACCAGAACTCAAGTTTATCTTTAATCTCAATTTTTACCAGGCAAATCATCTTGAGTGGTTGCGTGGCATTTGCCAAACACGTAGGACCAACCAAGGCCGAGTCAGAACTGCTACCACAGTGCTGGGAGCAGATAACACACAAGTACCCGGAGAGGAGACTGCTTGTGGCCGAGTCATGTGGAGCATTGTCCCCTTACTTGCCAGTAGGTGACCTTTGAAAATCACGATTAACCTCTTAGGAATTATTTGTCTGTGAGGAAATGTTCCAAATTATGTATTGTTAAACAATTTGAAACCACACTGGAGTTTCATACATGAAATGTATTGCTTGCTGGGTTAATTGATAGTATTTGGGTCTTAATGGCTATTTTCGATGAAAATACCAGATTTATTGTTTATATATACCAATGAATGTAGGAAGGCTGCCACTTATCGGTATTATTTTCTTTTCACACTCTTGGATTTTGTTAAAGATACAATTTGTTTCAAACTCTTACATATTTGATTATATGGAATTACATGTAGTCTCTTCACGACTTTTAAAGAATATAAAAGTACTAAATTGTAATTGTTACCATTGAATTTTGTTGTAATTCAATCTCTGTTCGTTTCTCTGTCTCTGCTTCTCCCTCTCAAACATTTATCTCTGCGTCTCTCTTCCCTTCTATTTTTTCTTTGAATTTCTTTTTCTTGTATTCTCTCTCTCTCTCTTATCACTCACACTCACATGTGTTGTCTTTATTTATTCTTTCCCCTCTCTCTTTCCTTTCCTCTGTGTTTCTCTCTCTCTCTCTCTCTCTCTCTCCCTGTATCTCTCTCCCTCTGCCTCTGTATGTCTTTCCCCCTCTTCCTTCCTCTCCAACTCTCTCTCTCTCTCTCTCTCTCTTCATTCTCCATCGCAGAAAGAAATCTGTAGTTCCCTAGTACTCTCCATGCTGCAACAGATGCTAGAGGACCGAGCGGAGGAGATAAGAGGGTCGGCCGTTAAGAGCCTAGGTCTCGTCTTCTCTCTCATAGACGATACAGACAAATACAACCAAGTAAGTGGTGCAAAGATAAGAGTACCTAATTTATTGTTGTTCCATAGTGCTTTTCAGGACTCTAAGCCCTCTCAATGTGATTTATGATTGATTTATAATCAATGAACACACTTATCAAAAGAATAAGTTTTTAGTGCTTTCTTGAAAATTTGGATGTCTGTGATTGAGTGTAGCGATACTGGGAGAGCGTTTAAAAGTTGTGAGTCTCCACGTGCTAGAGTTCTGTCACCATAAGTCTTTGTTGCTCCAGGATTGATTGGGAGAATCTTTTCTTGCATGAAATTAAGCAAGCATTTGCTTTTCTTTTAGTCCTTTCCATATTCCATACTGTATTTTGTATTATTGTTTGTATTTTTTCATGGTTATGGTTAATAAAAAATAGAGTGTCCAGTTGCTGCTACGATCAGACCATGATATTCTCTTAGAACTTCCTTTATTTCATTTCGGTTTCTGGACTTGAATTAAGCAGCAGAGTTACTGTTCCTGTAATTGAATATTTTAGGTGCCAGATGTTAGAAAGTAACCATTTAGTCATAGAAGACTGTTGATAAGTACCAGGAGAGTGTTTTGCAAAGATTAAAATCGACTTTAAGTTGGACTTAACTATGGCAGGCTGTTCATGCCACTGTTTGCTCTCACCATTATGATCTTTAGATAATATTTTCCCCTTCAATAATGATTTATCAAAAAATATAAATTCTGTAGATTTGTGACCATGATTTGTATGTCCCTTGAGATACTAATGCCAGTAAATGGTGAGAACAAATAGTGGCATGAAGGGCCTGCCATATTTAGACCGACTTAAAGTCAGTTTTAGTCTTTGTGAAACAACCCCCTGGCTTATTAGTGATGATCACACAGTAAATCTTGAGAACTGGGAGGATACATTTCTTCGAATTTTTACACAAGTTTTCGCCTCTTTTCTTTAAGGGCTTAGACCTGTTACTGAAGGCCCTGGGTGACAGCTCAGATAGTGTAGTCAATGCAACTCAACAAGTCTTTCTCTCAGCCTTTGCTGGCTGGGCTCAGGATCTGGACAGACTGGAAACCAACCTCATCTCAACTGTACTTAAACGCCTGGAAGTCACTGCCATTGTAAGTAGAGAGGGGAGAATCGTACACCATTCTCTAATTTTTGTTTCCACACTGTTTCACACATTAACTTTGCATACAAAGTTGTAACCTGTCATACAACGATAATGTTGACATATAGCCTGTTTATACTGATATATGTGGGCTGTGTGCTTACAATTAGTTCATTTGAAATGCTTAGTATTACAGAGCTGCCAAGTAGTACATTTTTAACGTATTAATATACATTTTTTGGGGGGGAAATATGTCTATACGTTTTGCTGTGCCAAAATACGTTTTTTGAAAGTTTTGAGTATGGCTGTGCGAACGTGGCTAGCGGCTGGCTGTGAGAACCAGCGTATGCATAGTTTTGCTATTGCTTTGTGTTGCCGATTCCTGCAGCGCGCATGCATGTACATTGCACACAATACAGGGGATGTACACCACTAAAAGACGAGCGCATTTCCCCCAGGCCATGCATACACACGCTAATGACATATCAGTGCACTGCACTACATCTTACTTCCAAAAATCCATTCCAAAAGCCAAATTTTGCTGTCAAAAATGCGGAATCAGGGCCATATTTCCAAAGCTCACAGGGGTTTAGCCCAGTTTTAAGAAACAGCTTCACCCAAAAAGCGCTAAAAATCAAGAAATCATTTTTTACCAGTTTTTTCGCCTATCGCAAGCCCTTCGAGTGTGATGGTAATCATGGTATCTTCAAAAAGCCAAATGAAAAACGAACACCGGACCTGCTGATACATTGACTTTATGTACAAAGTTGATTGCAATTCTGGACTTGCCTTGATTCGACCGCAATGAAGCACCAATGGGTGCCCCAACTTCGGCATAGAACATCATCGTGTGTTGCGCCTCAATTCAGCGGCCCTCGTACTCATTGACTTAAATTCTTATAGTTTTAAATAATGGATTTTTCTGATAAAGTAGGTAAATATATTTAACAAATCATATTTTTTATATATTTTTTTTTTTGTATTAATTTTTTTTTTCCTTAAGTGACAGGTCGGCAGCTCTCAATGATAGAAAGCGTTTTTATTCAAAAAACATGATTGCAGTAGCATTTTATAGGGAAAAAACGTAAAACAGGCAAAATATGTTTTTTCACCTAAAAATATGTTTTTTCAAGCTGAATAATATGTTTTTTGAAAGTGACAGGTTGGCAGCTCTGGTATTATGTATATATTAATGTTTGCATGTTTTTCAAATTGAAGAATGGATAGAGACGCAAGTAACTTACAAGTGCCTGAGATCTATTTGTCAATTTCAGTGTATCTTGGTTGATAATTAGCAAGTTGCCTACAGTTTGGGAAATCTGTTGGAATTCCTAGAAAATATTTCATGACTGTCATAACTTATCAAAAATTGAACCACTGTCAACCAAACTGGACTCATTAAGTACATGTATGTATGTATGAGCATAAACAGATAAAATGGAAAGATTTGGGTTTGTAGGGTCAGATGCTAAAGAGGTCATAGGCCATTGATCAATGAACATACCTATAGGCAAAGGCATATTTAAGACACAGTCACATTCATCTTGCTTTTCTTCTCCTTCTAGTAAAGATTTTTTTAAAGCCTAAGCCAGATCTTTTACAGGGAGAGATGCTGCTTGTGCACTAGGCTCACATGTTACAGTGCCTGGTTCCTGCTTTATGATGTAGTGTTCATTCACCTTTCATTCTTGCTTTTGGACATTTCAATGTGTTGAGAAATACACCATACATGGATATCATTTTCATATCTATCAACCACACATCACCTATGGATAAAAACCTATTATTCCTACCTACAAACATTGTAGTGGTAGTGGTTATTTTACCTGACTGCTTAGAAAGCATAAATGCTTGTGCATGTAAGTAAGCAACCGGATGGCCGATGGCTTTAGGTCCTCTCCAAGGGACCTGGTAATGAGGATTAATGCCTTACCAAAGGGCACTGACTTGGTTTCGAACCCGGGTCACCGGATTCGAGACCATTGCTCTACCAACTGAGCTATCGCACCGCCTCCTTGTTCTTACCACGTCTGTTTTTTTCTTGATCAGGATCTTCAAAGGCCTAAGCCAGATCTCTTACAGGGAGAGCTACTGATAGAGCAATACGCTCACACGTTACAGTGCCTAGTTCCTTCCCTATCATGTTGAGTTCATTCTGGCTTTGGAACATGTAAATGTATTGAGAAATACATCATCCATGGATAACATTTTCATGTATCATCTATGGATAACAACCCATTATTTCTACCAACATTGTTCTTACTTTCGTCTGTTTTTTGCTTCTTCTCTTGATCAGGATCTTCAGAGGCCAAAGCCAGATCTCCTGCAGAGAGCGTCTGATAGAGCACTACGCTCACACGTTACAGTGCCTGGTTCCTGCCTTATTGAGAAATACACCATACATGAATTAAATTTCATATCTATCAACCACATATCTACGAACGCTGTTCTTATTTCTGTCTGTTTTTGCTTTTTTTCTCAATCAGGATCTCCAAAGGCCTAAGCCAGATCTCCTGCAGGGAGAGAGTCTGATAGAGCACTACGCTCACACGTTACAGTGCCTGGTTCCTGCCTTTAATATCATCTAGTGCTCATTCTCCTTTCATTCACCTTTCATTCTTGCCTTGGAGCATGTAAATGTATTGAGAAATACACCATACATGTACATGGACAACATTTTCAACCACATGTCACCTATGGATAAAAACCTATTATTCCTACCTACCAAGTACCAACATTGTTCTTACTTCCATCTGTGTTTTTCTTTTTCTCTTGATCAGGATCTTCAAAGGCCAAAGCCAGATCTCTTGCAGGGAGAGCGTCTGATAGAGCACTACGCTCACACGTTACAGTGCCTGGTTCCTGCCTTATACGCCAACATCCTCAAGACAGGTCCGTTCAAGGAGCAGATGCAGAATGGAGTGGAAGAGGAAGACGAAGAAGTGGAAATTGAAGGTAGGCAAGATGATAAACATGAATTTGTTAGGAACATTCCATTGAAGACTAATTTGGCATTACATAAATGGTGTTTGGGCTGAGGAAAACATTTTACACAAAAAATTGAGGGTATTTATCATTCCATGCATTGCTTTTTCCATGTTGATTACGTTCAAGTTACTATTAATCTCCATTGTGCACAGCTAAGACAATGCAAATTAATAATAGGTACATGAAGGAATGCATGGATGTGCAGTATGATACATTTGTTGGGTATGATATATTTTTTTTAAAGAAATGTTTCATGTTTTTATTGTACTCATGTACATCTTGATTGTCACATGATAACAATAGATAGTGCAACCACAAGCCTACCGGTACTGTATATCTACATCACCATGCAAGCTGACACTTATAAGCAGCCACTAAGATGCCATTAAGCAAATGATTATTATGTGTGATTCTATGTTAAATATGAATTTTATTTGACATTTTGTAATTTTACAGATACAGCAAGAGAATTTTTTTTTAAAGCCAATTGTGTATTTATATTTGCACTTGACAAATTAATTTGAGTTGAATTTGTACTTGACCAATAAATTGGAGTTGAATTCATACTTGACCAATGAATTTGAGTTGAAGTGACCTTGATAACAGCTGTTGTACATGTAAATCTTCAGTCACCGCTTGCAAGTGATCTCTCTCTAACATATTCCGACAGTCACAAGATTTCCTAAGCCTCTGTGTGCCCTTCACAACCTGACTGTCATCATGGGCGACAAGAGGCGACTCATAAGACTCATGAAGGCGTTTGATGCCTTCACCATTCAAGAAGGAGAAACAGAATCGTGGCCCAGTTACAACTGGCTCACAAATGATTAGTAAGTCAGCTTGAGTAAATTGAATTCATTGATTCATCAGTTATAGAATAGTAATTCTTTTCCCATTGGTTGAACAATAACAAAGATCATGTCTTAGCAGAATTATACATAGCAAAGAAGTGTACTATTATTATTATTATTATTTATTCAGCAAAACAAAGTGTATACAGAGGATTACATAGAGTTTGAGTTTGAGTTTATTAACAACAAAAGTAATAACAAGTAAAACACAATGTATCAAGCATGATTACATAAAATATAACAATATAACACAAGATCGATAACATTACACATGAATAATATAAATATTGTTTACAAAGTATGTCGTATACAAATGGAATAAAATATTATGTGTACACTTTTGTTGTTAAAGGGGGTACCAGAAGTTAGCACAAGTGCTAGTCGAGTCTGGTTCCCTGTCTTTGGCAAGAATTGTAAAACTATTTTTTTTTTTTTACTATACTACATTATATACATGTAACATAAACTATATAAGTAAACAAAGAAATAGAATAATCCTTTATAAATATTCCTTACTTAATATACATGGAAGTCTAATGTGTGTCGACTTCCGTATCAATACCAAACATACAGTAAATAAAAAATATATCATTATCTAGTGATCTTTTTAGAAATTCTCTAATCTGAGATTTATTTTTGCCATTTTAAGAAGTTTTAACTTTTGTTTAACTCAAAGTATTTAGATGTTTCGTTAACCTCTTCCGAAAAGCATTTTTAGATCGTATTCCTCTTAAATCGTATGGTATACTATTCCATATTTTCACGCCCATAAATGATATTGAAAATTGACCTTGTGTGGTTTTGCATTTAGGCAGATATAGTTGTCCTTGTTCTTTGCCCCTTGTGCCATATCTGTGCTCTATTACCTGACAGTATTCAATTAAGGAGTGAGGAAGATTGCCATTTAATAAGTCATAGATGAAGGTTGAGACGGATAGGAAATGAAGGTTGTAAATATTTAAAACTTTTATCTTTTGGAACAAGGGTTCCGAATGGGTACCTCTTGGGCTAAAAGTTATCGCTCTCATTGCCATTTTCTGGGTAAGGAAAATACAATTCAAGTTGGTTTTGTATGTGGTTCCCCATACTTCAATTCCATACAAAATATGTGGCTGGATTAACGCTTTGTATAATAGCACTAAAATGTTCTGTGGGACATAATGCCTTATTCTGAACAAAATTCCGACTTTTGAACGAATATTTCGATTTACCATTTTTATATGTTCAATCCATGTGAGATGCTTATCAATTTGTAGTCCTACAAAAGTTGCCTTATCTACTTCAAGTAATTTAGATCCAGATATTTCAAGAGCACCTTTTACTTGGACAGATCTCCTTTTGCCCTTTATTATCATATAATTTGATTTGCTTAGATTAATTGTGACTTTGTTGGCATAACACCACTGCTGGACCTTATTCAAATCCGTATTCACCTCATTCATATCAATATCTTTCTGACCAGTCTTAAAGGTATGGAACAAGTTTGAATCATCAGCAAATAACCTGAAGAACAAATCATACAAAACAAAGGATGAAAATAATTTTAAAAAACACATCATGATTTCCATGAGCATTTACAAGTTTCCAGGAATGGGGCAGTCAAACTAAATCAACGAAACCGTGAAGGTCCCCCATTCCGACTTGCAGTACTCATGGGAGATCACTACATAAATACATTGTAACAACTAACAAGAGTATAGCAACACTCAATATGGCAATGATAAAAGAACAAACTCAAATTTTTTAATTAATCAATTAAGTACAAATTATTTCATATGTTATTTAAAGAAAATTATAAAGAGCCAAGCAATCAAAGCAAAACAAATAATCAAATATGTCTTGGTATTGGACAATGCAATGACAAATATACATAATGTGGTCTCAAAACAGAAGAAAATATAAACAGTGTTTTCAGGAACTTACAAAGCCAAAGTGTGTCTGAAAAATAATACAGGAAAAGGAAATTCATCTCATGAACTCATGTTAACCTCCTATAATGTGTGAATAAAACGGAAGTTATGTTTGATCTCTGGTATATGCCTAGAATGTATCAGGAAGAATGTGTAATGTGATGTGATTGATACATATCAATTGCCAATGACTTCTTTCTACGTATATTACAAATAAGGTGATGTGAAATTTTATAGTGTAAATACCTCTATTTCTGCAGAGGACTTCCAATCGATTCAAGAAGATTTGGCCTAAGAATTTAAATTATCCTGGCCCTTGTTATTTGTGTCTCATTCAAATTTACAGTAAATATCTCCTTTTACATTTTATATGATGGAATCTACACATATCTACACATATACATGTACTTTCCATTAACATCATTATCAATTTATCATCATCATTTTCATCAATAATTAAGAATTGTATTGTAACCGATTACAGTTATAACACAGAGTTAATGCTTTGTTTGCTCTGAAGAGACAACATCATTATCATTATTGCTGATTCTGGTCATATTTTTGGCACCTCCTTTACAGCATTCCAAGGCTATTAGAAGTAGTTGGGCGGTTAGATGCTTCCCATACAAACTGTGTAAGAGCCCTCACCAAACTCTTTGTTCATATTTGCAAGACTTTTGGACCTGCATTCACAGACACCAAGGTAAGAGACTGAGGGCCATACATTTATTTCTTAGCCCATTGACTACTGATTCTCTACATCCCATAGGCTTAATACAGAGGACATCAGGGGAGTGTTTCACAATGATCCTAAGTTGAACTTATCTCTAAGTTAGACTTAACATTTATGGAAAGCCGTTAGCATCCTTGAAAATATTTTGTAAAAGTTATTTTAAAAGGCATAAAATGTTGATTCAAATCATTCAAATTTTCTATTTTCATGGGAGATTTCATGTTCTTGATGTGGAATTTATAAAAAGTCTAAAATACTTGAAATTTTGCTTTGGAATAAATTTCATTATAAGGCTACAAATGGCTCTCCATAATATTGGAGTCCAACTTAGAGTTAAGTTTGACTTAGAATCTTTGTGAAACACCCCCCTGGTTCCTTAAAACAATCGGTTATTACAGCTTTGCGATGAAAGGAATTGCCTTTTCTATTTCTCTTCCTCAAAATTGAGTTAGTTTCCACCTTATTACAAGCATTTGTATAACTATACATTTAGTTATTTGTCATGAGATAAAGATGTAGGTAGATAAAACAGATATGTACATGTTCGTTAGTTTGGAGAAGGGCCATAAGGGAAATGAATGAAACAGTGGTGATAATGATGATGATGATGATGATGATGATGACGATGATGATGATGACGACGATGATGTTGACAATGATGATGAATGTCGGTATGTCATTAATATATTATAAGTGTTTATATTGCATTGTGTAGCCAATACAAGAACGTTAATGACTTAGGTACATTGTATCATGATAAAAATTGAGAGTACGTACTTGATGTCTCTTTTTTCTCTTTCACATCGTTACCATGGTTTTTATTGTGATTCTCTCATAGTGTTATTCTTATATCTTCCTAGGTTACACCGAAATTCCAAGCAGTACTAAATGTCCCCAAAGAACAATATCGTAAGTAGTAACAAACAAACCTTGTTAAACATTTATTGTACTTTTCTAATATTCACAACATGCATATTTAATTCATTAATTAATATTATTGTTATTTTGGGGTACCCTGAAATGTAATGATGATGGATTTTCATGTTAAAGCCACACTGTACTACTTTTAGCTACTTGCTCCCTCTAATATACAGTGCGTCCCAAAAAAACTATACACTTTTGAAATGGCTGCCGAATAAAGAAATATATGATTCTGGGGGAAAAGTTTTTTATGTATGGAAAGCTCATAAACTCAACTTTCATATGAAACCAAAAAACCCGAAAAAATAATTCATGCCTGGGTGAGCACTGCTCACTTTTGTAAAGGGTATGAAAATTAGGTTGCGCAGGAATTAGCCTTCTAATTTGTGAGAGCTAAATCCTTTGGAGCTTACAAAATTGAGGGTGATATGATGCATTCATGATTTGCTGAGTGAATTTCATGGTTTATTAAACCAAACTTTTATGCATGAGTGAACAGAAATTGCATTTTTTATTGTAGCATTGTAACTTTCCCTGGTAGACTCCGTGGTGTGTTCATGGGAGTCAGGATGGGTGATGGTACATGTTGTAATTTCCATGTTACATTATTTTTTACATCTGTGACTTTGAATAAAAACCTTTTTGGGGGAAATGTTTGCAGAAGTGTGTCTGAAATGATATCCTCTTTTACATTATGATACAATTTTAGTGAAATTTTGCCATCAAATTTTTGGCGAAATTGGGGCTCCCAACACTTTAGAGGGGCTTTAATGTGCTATTTTTTAACTTTCCAAATTAGATACTCTCGTCCGCTCAGGCCAGAGCGCGATAGCCAAGGCAACGCTACCAGTGTTTTTGTGCGGAGTCTTGGGCAGCCATTATCGAGAGGATGATCGCCATCAGATCTCACATTACCTCCAAGAGGCCATCGTGATCCTGGGCCAGTGCCAGGCCCCACAGGATAGCATCCACCTGGCTTTCAATGATCTACAGTGAGTTTATGTCGATAGAAACTAGAGTGAAATATAAAACTACCTTTCAGTCACCTTTGAATTTGCTGTTATAACAGTAATTCTGGGTTCATGCCATCAAAATAGCATTTCACAAATTCTTCCAACACTACATTGAATGTTCAATACTACGAATATATGATATCTTCCAAATATATTAGGCAGAAAGTGTGTAATAGCTTACAAGTCTTATTATAAAAGAATGGCTTTTATAATAGGAGTGAAGACAGAAAAGAAAATTGAGCCGGCTATGGAACCTGTAGTTTCAGTGTAAGTGATTTCTATTAGGTATTTTTAGTTTTCTATACATTTTACCAGTCAACACAGTCATTTTAATGCTTGATAAACAATTCTAATAATATAATACAGTAAATGACAATGATATATTAATACCGAGCTAACTGCCCATTTAAAAAAGGATTTTTTTATTTTTTTAAACATTTGAGAGTTTGTCATTAATTCTAATGATAATGGTATTATTATTATAGAGAAATTTGCTGTAAGGCTTCACATAATGACCCCAAATTCTTGATTTAATAGATTAATGTGAATTAATTTTGTGCACTAGTGTGCCTTCAGTATTTAATTTTAAATTGATCTGGTGCCTAATAAATCTTTAAATTATTATTTTTTGTTATTATGCACAATTTTATTTCTTTTGGCACCTCATCTGTGATTGTTAATTGAGCAAAACTCTTCTTGCTATCTGATTCCCCCCTTATTTTAGTGCTAACCCTACGTACCATGAGCTCCTGCTTGCCGCCCTCTGGAGCTGCGTGGTCCACACTTCTTCGTCCGTCCGTATCGTCACAGCCAGGCTCTTTGAGCTGCTTGCCAAGGGGATCAACGAGTCACTGGTCTCATCCAGAGTGGTGCCTGCTCTCATCACTCTCTCCGGAGACTCAGATGTGTAAGTAAATGTGGGAGAAAGGAGTCCAGTCTATGAAATTATTATATTATGGTAATGGTCTCATCCAGAGTGGTGCCTGCTCTCATCACTCTCTCGGGAGACTCGGATGTATAAGTACATGTGGGAGAAAGGTGGAAGAAAGGAGTCCAGTCTATGAAATTATTTTATTATGGTAATGAATTCCATCCAGAGTGGTGCCTGCTCTCATCACTCTCTCAGGAGACTCGGATGTGTAAGTAAATGTGGTGAAAGGTGGGAGAAAGGAGTCCAGTCTATAAAATTATTATATTATGGTAATGGATTCCTGAAATCATTAGAGGTGTTGCCTGAAAATAGGTTAATCAGAAATTTGACTGTATCAATGCTATAAATTATGCTAAGTTTTAATACCAAAGAAATGTGTTGAAAAGTGCACAAAAAAATTTGTGTCAAGATTATATTGCATTATGTATCATCTCTTCACATTGTTTACCCTATCTTTCCTACATCTCCATCTGCCACTAATATTTGTTTTAATTTTCAAATTTTGTCCTTTCACGCTTCTTCACTTTATTGTCCCTCTTCATTCTTTTGTCTTATCATTCCTTCTTTCTCCTCCCTTCTCTATTTCTTGTTATCCCCCACCTCTCTCTCTCTCTCTCTCTCTCCTTTTCAAACACCCTCGCCCCCTACCCCCTCCCCCTCTTTCTCTTTCTCTCCTCTCTCTCTCTCTCTCTCTCTCCTCTCTCTCTCTCTCTCTCTCCTTTTCTCCTACCCCCTCCCCCTCTCTCCCCCTCTCTCTCTCTCTCTCTCTCTCTCTCCCTCCCTCTAGCTCTGTCCGGGTAGCCACCATCCCTGCCTTTGGTACCATCCTGGAGAACACCAACCAGAAGGAGACGTTGGACCGGGTCTACACCCAGTTCCAGACCTTCCTCGACGACACCAACTACACACAGGAGCATGCCCTCATGGTTCAAGTCATTCATACGTTGGGCAAGATCGGACCAAACTCAGAACCAAAATTCAGGGATGAGTGTAAGAATCTTTTTCATGTTGACTCCAGAACTTTTTTTATTCATATCGAGAAGAATATTTCAAATGTAGGAAATAGTTTGGGAAACCTCCAAGAGTCTCTCCATGATACGATGTACCTAATTGCACATTAAGGGTCCTGATTGACTAAAGTAGTCACCCAAAGAAAATTA
The DNA here is from genome assembly GCA_035222895.1 of Strongylocentrotus droebachiensis. NCBI lineage: Eukaryota > Metazoa > Echinodermata > Echinoidea > Camarodonta > Strongylocentrotidae > Strongylocentrotus > Strongylocentrotus droebachiensis. Next base: position 21,374 of record JAVYIG010010007.1, on the reverse strand, counting down.
ACGACAACTGATAATTTCCGTATTTGCCGGCGATAAGGCCGCAGCGCCGTATAGGCCGCACCTCCGATTTTGACATTTAAAAAAAAAAAAAAAAAAAAACTTTTTGTCAAAGTTGGGATCTCTTGCGTACAAATGTTGATATGACTAAAATCACCGCCTTAAACCTCTCGGCCATCACGCACTGATGCTAGCTTATGTAGTTTTTTGTGATGTATACATTGCGCCTCTCTCTTGTGTATTGAAATGGATTCAAAATAGCGACTTGCGTGCTGGATACTTCGCGGCAAGTCCGTTAAACGGGCCCTTCTTTTACTTTTGCAATGCATCGGCACGAACTTAGATCAAGATCTATCTGCAGATGTTGTTTTTGGAAGTTTATTTTCATCTTCATGTCAACAATGCAAGATAAAATTGTCGGTAAGATGTGTGGAAATGTGTAGTTATCGTACCGTACGTAGATCTAGTCCCATATGTGCAAATTTGTGCTGGTTTTGACTTACTTTTTTAATTTTTTTAATTTTTTACTATTTCGTCGCATAGGCCGCACCCCAAATTTTTTATATTTCTCTGCCAAAAATACTGCGGCCTTTACGCCGGCAAATACGGTATGGACAAATTATATATGGATGGAAAAAAATTCTCCTGAAAAATCAAATAATTTGCTGAAAAATCATATAGATATCATGAAAAGGTGTCAAATGCAATTTTGTGGCTAGCTGTGTCTCGCATGTGATGTCACAAATCTTGACGCTCTACGGAGGACCGCTGCAGGCAGAAAATCTGGATTTCAAAATGAGAGATGATTACTGCGGGTCCCAAACATATTTTAAAGAGGGAAGTTATTTTGCATCAATTCAAAACACTTTTGATTCTTTGGGTGACTACTTTAACAATACCACATTTAATAATCAAGCTGTTGCCATTTCTTCCATGTTGTAGCATCGCATCACCTGTACTTAAATGTGATGAGATCACTGAAACTTTAAAATTCTATGGTGGTAGCATGATTTCATTCTCTTTCTTTAGTGCCTCAAGGCTAGCCAAGTTGTCTTTTGATTCTTCTAGATCGTTTTTGTAATTTGGTATTAATGTACGATTACTTGTTGAGTGTATATGCAGCACCAATGACCTTTGGCAAGACATTAATCTGCAATTGCCACACTCAGCCCGGGTGAGATAAACGAGTACCTGGCAGGAATTAGTTCCTTGAAATGCTTGAGCGCCGTAACGGCAGCTGTGCTAAAGCCAGGGTAATGATACAGGAGCGCCAGGAGTGGCAATGTGCCAGACATGAACGCTATAAAAGACTCAACTATTGTTATTACCATATGGAATGTATAAATGAAGTTTGAGATGCTAAGATTGTTTCTTGTATATTTTGATTCCTTACACCTGTTCCAGTCATTCTACCTCGCCTAGCAGCTATGGCCTACACCAACAGTCACTCCACCAACGATGCTAACAGGGCAGAGGTTGCGATGGCCCTCTTTGAAGCGTACAGTGCAATCTCATGCTGCTGTATCCTTTTTTAAACTCTTTATTTTCCCCCAATATCAATATGTTTGCACTTGGCTTGATATTCCATATCTGTGCATCTGCTTAAAGTTCTGCACAAACAAACATACACATTCATTTTTGAACGATAGAAATAGATTGTGTTTAATGAGGAGATTCAGAACGGTATCAAATGAATGATAGTTCAGACATGTATATCGGCAATTTTTAATTAAGCGACAATTTTCTTCAATTAGAAATTGAAGGGCGAAATATAGAGTATCTAGAATGTTTTGATGGTTTTTATCTCGGAAGTAACGTATATTTTTACATTTATTTGATAACATGTATGTATTACATGTATATGGGTTTGTAGGGACAGAGGCATATACGTACTACATGTATAGGTGTACATGTAGGTGTGTGCACTTAATTAGCACACGTTGTTTAGGTGGAGTAATATGGACAATAAGTCCTCTAAATACCTCCTGTTGTAATTTCATTCCATGGCTATTATTTCATCAATCAAGTGACTGGACTTGAAGGTAATGAAGAGATCCTTTCTAGCAAACAACTCTACTATTGCCAGTTTGCTACACTATTGATTTACACACACACATGGGTATGCGAGTTTCACACAATTGATCGGTAGAGGTTTCATACAGGATAGTTAAAGGGGCATGTTCCCGCCAGTGTAGTTATCGCTGCTCTAGTCATGCGCGGCCTGGCCTGCCTTCGCCAAGCCAGCTGATTGCTGCCGATCGCGACGTCACGAAAGTGGGCGGAAACAGCAGCCGAATCTTAGAGCCGAACTGCGATTGGTATTACTTCGGCACATGTTTGCGATAATCGGCATTGTCTGGGCATTCGGAACATGCCATCTGCGTAAGAGCCGTATTCTGTTGATGTCAATAGGCAGCTAGCACCGTCCGCCAGCGGGTACGTATTTTGAACGCCCTCTGGAATACGGGGAACATGCCCCTTTAAATCATAATCCTGTTACATCCTTCATTGTGTCAATTTGACAGTCATGTTCCTTGCAGAAGCCACTTTCTTATAAACCGACTGGGTGCCCTCTTGAATGGACCAGGGTAGAGAGATTAGATTAGTATAAAGTAATCCCCTGCTCCTTTTGATAAGGCTGCAGAGAGTAACAATACACTGTACATAGACCAACAGGAATCCTTGCCGCACATTGGGAATTAGTCATCATGCTTTCATATACCGGTAGTCTTCACATCATAGGTTTCTAGGATGGCTCCATAGACATTTATTCTAATATGACAAAGCCTGGGGCCCATTTCTCAAAGCTTTTTTTCAATGAAAAATGACAAAAATCAGTGACAAATCTGCTGATAACCAATTAGAAGCAAGGATTTCAGGAGCTTATAACAAAAACTGTCATTTGTCACTGATGACAAGTTTTGTGAAATGCCCCCTGGTCTTCAATAATCAAGAGAAAAGGGTACATTTTGTGCAGACTCATTGAGAGTTGCTCTTCTATATACTGTATACGACCCTATCCATTTAATGGAAAATCCAACCTTAATAGCAAACTGATCTAATAGACAGCAGGAGAATAAGAAATTTTATATACCTCACTTAAGAAATCCAGCCATCTGATTGGTCGAAATTGCATTCATAAACTTTAACTGTTCCTGTAAAATTCCCGGTAACCATGGTTAAAACAGTTCTAAAATCCGAATAACCATGGTTACCGGGAAAATAGTTCAGTCTCCATGGTCACCCCATAGGTTTACATGTTAAAAAATGATCTGACGTGTGCGAAGAATTGGTCGGTAATTTCAATGCAATTGAATCTCGATCGATTTTACCGTCAATTTTATCTTGCATTGTTGACATTGTTGACATGTTGACACGCCTCGGGTAATAGCACAATTCTAACCTTCCCGAGAGCGTATAAAAACAACTATTTCTCTCAAAGCAGTCATTAATACTATAATATGGCATATAAAGAGTTAAAAAGGCTGGAAAACCTGGAAAGTCATAATGAAAAGAAATTACCCAAAGTTATGTAAAGTCTTGGAAATTGTGAGGTGAGCAGAAGCCATCGCAAACAAGAAGTAATATATTTATATATATATATATATGTATATCACTGCTGGTATTTGTATCTCACTTGAATGCCGCAACCTATACCAACATTTTATGAAAAAAGGCAAAAATGAGTCATGTAAAGTGGCGGAATTCGGTTATCGAATTTCAGTAAGGACTCACCAGTGACACACCACTCACATTTGTATTTGCAGTTACATGATACTTTCTAATTGGAATCGATTTTATTCCTTAATACTAATGCCATAATCAGTCCTGTCTGTAGATCTAATTCGAGATGCCATGCTCCCAGGACTCAGATGCTTGAGAAAAGACATGGAGACAGTACTTCCAGAACATGAGGTAAGATGCCATGAATTTGTGGACTGGTGCAGGAGTAAATCATTTGAGAACTGTGATCCCCTCTATCTGGAGATTACCCTCTTCCAATTCATCTGTCCTCATCTCCTTCTTCTCTTTCACTCTCAGCCAGTGGTGAGATGAGAGCTAGAGGCTAGGCTTCTTGGATTTGAAGATTTTTGTTGTTGTTGAAAGAGTCTAGCTACTCCAAGCTAGAGCAGTTGTCCCCTCTTTAATCCTTCAAACACTGTCACATCCCAAGCCAATCCTCCGCCCCTTCTTACTATGAAAAAAAAAAAGAAAACTAAGAATCACTTCAGTCATGCTTTGTTTATCTTTAAAATAACATAAATATTAAGATATTATCTTTGGTCGATAGTCAAGAAGGTGACAAATAATATATGGTTCTGTTGAAAAATATAGAAATGATGAGAAAGTGCATGAAATTATTAGGCAGGTTGAAGATTAGGCTGATATTTACAGATTATTAGTATGATAGAAATTACTGCTTCAGTTCAATAGTTCAATATCATAATTGTTTTTAAAAAAATAATCATCATAATTTTTTCCTTGTTAATGGAAAATGTATGTAGCCATAACATTTTCCCTTCCACACATCAGTTCCTACTTTGTATTAGCTGAGTGGTAATAACTCATTTAATAGTACAGCTTATTGTTATGGTAAGTTTTAGAATAACAACTCCTCCATGTGTGACCTTTGACCCCCATCTCCGTCTTTTGTGCCTGTGTGTGTATGACGGTGTGCAGGAGCAGGTGAGGACACAGATCCTGGATCGTGAATCTCAGTTGTACAAGGTTCACCAGCAGCCTATCCATATCCAAAAGGTTGTGCCATTTTGTCGGCGCTCGTTCTCATTTCCAAATTTCAAATTGGCAATGCGATCACTTCACACGCCAAAAGCCACCAGCATATGTGTACCAATATTCGTTGCATCGCTCCAGTCATACTTGATAAATGATTGTTATTGTTGTGCGATTTGTTGCTCTCGTTTTCATTCGCAAACAGCTACCCAAAATTCAAATTGGCAATGCGATCACATCCCACGCCGACAGCCATCAGCATATGTGTACCGATTTCTGTTCCATCACTCATTTATGCTTGATAAATGGATGTTAAGTCCACACAATTTTTTTGATATGCAGTAGGCTACTTCCCTTCAGCTATATTCAGTTCTTAAACACCTTTGCAGGAACTTTATTTGCAGCCCCATCAATAGTGATTATTGCTGGTTTCGCAAATTGGTGTAAGCTCAATACATTAGCTTATCCGAACATGAAATTAAGGGTACCTGTATGTGAACATCAGTTTAAAGAAATACGGTATTTTTACATAATGTAATGTAGAACCATTATGTCAATTATTCAGCACAACTAGGGTACTGTTCATTTGGGTCTGAGATGTTTATGTTGGGAGTCGGTCATAGTGGTTTCTGTGTCACAAACATGTGGACTAGATAATTATATACATGCACAGTTCAAGAATGCCCCCCCCCCCCTCACAAATATATATATATATATATATTTTTTTTTTTTAATTATTTTTTTAAAGAAATTCTCTATTAAAAACATTGGTTTAAATTACAATTTTAAATATCGGGCATATAGGATCAGTATTTCTAATGTTTAGAAACTTGTGCCTATCAGTAATATTATTTTGTATCATGTGTATATCACCATCCTACCATCATGCCATAAACATGCAAGTATTTTACCCACAAACTACATCTGCTATTTCCTGTGGCTTTACAGTACAGTGATTTACATGTACCTTTTTTTAGGAGGCTGTGTAAACCTTCAATTGCGTTAAAAATTGTGACGTGCTTTGCAAATTCACAGACAAAAGTCCTCTCAGTCATTTGGGATATATAGTATGTAAGCATCTTTTGTAAAAAAATTGTGATATCAGTGGTGAGCTTCTGCATGAGTGTTGAATTATGTGTATGTATACAGGTTTAGACTGGATAGCTTTACACCACAACTTCACATTTGTTCTGTCTGGTTTTTATTTGCTTTGTACATCAAACATTACATTTGCAATAAAGAATGTCAAACGTATGCTTTGAATACATTGACGGAATAAGTTCATGAATTTGATTAAAAAAGAAAGAATTCATGCCAATTGTCTTCATGATTTTCTTACATCATGCAATGATCAACATTCTCTATATCACATCGTTATCATCACAATAGTATGCCCTCGTAACAAACCATTAAAAGAATATTACCCTAATGTTCATATTAATTGACGCCGTCTGAAATGTGAAAAGGATAATTTACGTGAAATCCAAATTGCCAATATATTTAATACTGTTCATTTACGGGTCTGATTTTAATGCCTAGATGTATGCTGGGGCAGCCTTCTTGAGTTGTTAATTTGTTTTAATAACAAATATGATAAAAATAATAACAATTATAATAATGATGATAATAATAACAATAAAAATAATAATAATAAAAATAATAATAATGATAATGATGATAATGATAAAAAATAGTGGAGTCTTGTGTAACGCTTATGATGTCTGGCATTGCCACTCCTGATGCTCCATTATTATTACCCTGGCTTTAAACATGGCTACCACATTTGTGTCTCTATTGTTGTTGTTGTTGTTTTGTTTTGTTTTAATGAGGAGGGGGATTTTTTTATTCCTTATTATTCTCTTTTGATAAAAATATGATGCTTGCATCTCTTGTTTCAGCGGCTTATAAATATGACTGTGGTTGCTTTTCCAGGCAAGCAGACAACAATAGATAACTTTAAATATTTATCAAAGTTGGTTAATATTTTTGTGTACCGGTAGATGGTTCTCTCTTTTGCTGTTGCCTGAACTGCCCACTCCTGGTGAAAACGTTCCAACGAACCAAATGCAGGAATTTGTTATTGTTGTTTTCTGGGTTCAAACTTTTGTATAGCTGATTCTATCAAGTTATTAACATCTCTCTCTCTCTCTCTCTATCTCTCTCACTCTCTCTCTCTCTCTCTCTCTCTCTCTCTCTCTCTATCTCTCTCTCTATCTCTCTCTCTTTCTCTCTTGTTATCTTTCTTAATGCTCTCTCTCTCTCTGGGTCTCCCTACCTCGTTTTTTCTTTATGCAGGGCGTGGTTTCTTCGATGATCAAAGATTTTGAGTCTAAAATCCAAGGAAAAGAGAGGTGAGATATTACTATTAAATAATTTTTTAGAATATCTTTTCATATTATGAATTGATACTTTTGTACTCCTAAAATGTATGTAGATTTGAGGGAAACCATTAAAAATCACATTTCATTGTAACCTTTTATCACAAATGTTGCGTTTTGTTGTGTTGTAGGTAAACTCTCCTAATAGGATCAGATATTATCCACATCCCAAAATTACTAGCACAAACTGGATTTATGTGTTTGGGAAGCTAAGATGAAACTAACATTATGGTGTGAAACTAAATCAAGTCAAATCTATCTCCCATCGATTGCTGTGACCTGTGACCTCTTCTTTTATTGTGTATATTTATTCAGGAATCATATTATTAATAATGCCAGGATAAATCTCTATAGGACAAAAGGGTATTTTTAAACCTAGGATTACATGTAAATGAAAAGGAAAAAAAAGTGATCTTAAAATGGGATGCGAATACATATATAGATTCATTTATTGGGAGGAGAGACCCGGGGGTCCCAGTGATTGTTTGATCAGTTTGTTTTTCACCTTCCATGCACAGGTGACGTCAAATACTTAATATTATAATGCATGTATATGGGATAGTGTGGTTTACAGCAGTAATATACTCTTTGAAATTACAGGTTATAAACGCTGACATTTTCGCGCTGAGCGACCCCAAAACATATTCCCTGGTTCTTAAATTTGCGTTACACACTTCACTTCATTGTTTTTTTTTCTATCGGTGCACCGTACGCGCACTCCAAAATGCATTGCATCAAACAGGTACAAGTATTGCACGCAATTCAGCCTATTCAAAACACGCATAAGATATCAAGCTTATATTTTCGGGATTTCTAAAAATTTGCGTTTGCTGATCTTAGCGCAAAATCCACAAAAATTAATGTACCGCAAATATTTTTGACTTTTACAATAACAAACATAGATCTTTAATTGTTCATCATAATCTGTAGATGGAACAATATAGTCATATGCAAAATAATAGTTAAATTGGAAAATATGGATTGTGATTATGTATTGACAAACCATTTTATTTAAGTGAACTTGACAACCTTTTCTCTTTTATTGGCAATTCAATTTGAACAGTTTTCATCCCCACTTTTTTGTCGTTTTTCTGTTGCATGTTTTGACTGTTATTATGGGAATTGTGCAGGGCTGCTCCAGACTTGCTATCCGGGAAGATTTTTTTTCTTGCAATTGGAAACTATACCTTCATTGCCCTCCCTTATTTATATTATGTAATTAATTACTCATTCTCTTCAAAGATTCCTTGGTACTTCTGAGATAAATCGTACCCATAGGTAATAATGTCTTAAATTACATGTATAAATGTCTTCTAATTGGTTTCTAATTTCCTGTTTCCTTGTTTCTTTTTCTCTCTTTCTCACCCCTCCCTCCATTTCTTACCCCTCCCTCCATCTACACCCCAACTCCTAATGTTGACCTCTGTCTTGTCTTCTTTTGGTCCACTCACGTCCTGTCCCATATATTACCCATATGACCCTTTTGCTTTTTATGGTCACCCTATAATATGTTTAATATGCCCTACCTACATGTATGATGCTTATGCTTGTTTTACGATACAAAACTGTTGAAATTTTGCCCTCTAATACCTTTATCTTATACTTCTATTATTTTCTTTTAAAACCCATATTCATTGTTTATTCTTCTATCACAACCTTTATAAATTAATCCCTATCTCTTTCCTCTCTCATTCTTTCCTCTCTCACTCTGTCTATCTATCTGTCTCTCTTTTACTCTGTCTGTGTGTCTGTCTCTCTCTCTTTCTCTCTTTCTCTCTCTCTCTGTCTCTCTCTTTCTCTCTCTCTCTCTCTCTCTCTCTCTTGACTCTCTCTCTCTTCCCTCCTCTTATCTGTGTTGCTTTATTTCTCTGTCACTATATCTTTTCATTCTCTTTCTCTCCGTATGTCAATCTGTTACCATTTTTTCTGTTTCAATGCTAATACTTTATTTTTTAACTTTTCATTTGATTATGCTTATTAATCTCCCCTTCATGATCCTAACACATTTAATATTTCTTTTTCTTTCATCTACTAATTCAACTTGTTCTTTATTTCTATTGTCCCTGATGCATCTTGATTATGTTCATGATTTCCTGTGTCTTTATTTCATTTTGCTAACAAAATGATAAAATGCATTCTTTAAACTGTACATAACTTTAACGTTTCATTTTTATCATTATACTATTTGTATTATTTTATGCCTTTTTACTGAACGCTGTAAATAAACCCACACACATGCTTTTTAACTGCATGTCTATACCTTATGACCATGCATATCTTCTTCATCACCACCCCTTCCTGTCTATGAAAAAAAATCCATGCATAATACTTCTTGCCTCCCCCTTTCCTATACTATATTTAAAAATATGAATGAATCTGCACCTGCTTTATATTAACAACAACTGCAAACTTGAATCATGGCCTGTGTAAACCCCATTTTGAAACTGCCCTTTGCCTCTGGCATCTCCCCAACCCCTCTCTCCATTCTTCTTCAACCCTATTATTGAAACCATACAAAATAACTCCCCCCCCCCCCCCCCCCCACCACCCCACCGCACCGGCCCTTGCCCCCATCAGATCTTCGTCGTTCAACAACATGGCCCACAACATCCAAGGGCACGTGGCCCACTTGGGCGAGGACGCCAGAAAGAAGATGGCCAGCAAGATAGGTGCCCAAAAGACGAAGATGGGCAACGTCTTCTCTCGCAAGAAACCATAAATGAAAAGGCTAGCAAGATAGGTGCCCAGAAGGCTTAGGTGGGAAACGTCTTCTCCCTAGAGAAATAGCTGGGACAAAATGTCTTTAAACATGATTCTGTTACAAGTGTAAAATTCTCGCAAGAAACCATAAATGAAAAGGCTAGCGAGATAGGTGCCCGGAAGGCTTAGGTGGGAAACGTCTTCTCACTCGAGAAATAGCTGGGACAAAATGTTTTTAAACCTGATTCTTTTACAAGTGTATTAAAAGTCCATGAACTTTCATTTGAGTAGCCATTTTTGATGAAATAATTTGATATTGGGTAGGACGCCAGAAGAAAAAAGGCAAACAAGATAGGTGTCCAGAAGACGTAGGTGGGAAATGCCCGCGAGAAATAGCTGGGACAAAACATCTTTGAACATGATCCTTTTTAAGTTTAAAGATCCTTTTATATATATTTCAGTGAAGTCGGTATCCACCTTTTCTGTGTCTTTTAGCTACCCCTCACTGTGCCACACCAAAGCACTACTCACATTTTTTTTTTTCTAATCTAAAGGAATACTTTCCATGATTATGGTTTTGACACTGTTTCTATTTGTCCTCTACCCCTCTTTCCCGGGGGGTGTTTCACAAAGATCCTAAGTTGAACTTATCTCTAATTTGGACTTAACATTTATGGAAAGCAGTTACCATCTATGAAATTGTTTTGTAAAAGTTTTTTTTTTAAGGCATAAAATGTTGATTCAAATCATTTATATTTTCTATTTATCAAGGAGATTTAATGTTCTTGATGTGGAATTTATAAAAAGTCTAAGATACTTGAATTTTCGTTTCTGAATATATTTTATTTTAAGGCTACAAATGGCTCTCCATAATTTTTAAGTCCAACTTAGAGTTAAGTTCAACTTAGGATCTTTGTGAAACACCCCCCAGGTTGGGTGTCTAAATGTTGGTATCTGTTTACCCCTTTTGCAGCTTGGTCCATAAGTGGTGATTATATAAATAACTTTGTGAATTATTTGCTTTTAATGGACCTTACCTTATTTGAGTTACAAATTGCATGCATTCTTTTATGGGTTTTTATTATTGTACATATCATTGTTTCATGGGTATCATTTCTATTGTATTGTAACAAGTGTACTTTCCACCTCCGGTAAATATGTCTATTAATAGAAAACCTTAGTTATCAATCATGCAACAAAATTAGATATTCCCATGACCCGTGACCCTTGACCCCTTAATGACCCTTGCACGGACCTCTTCTTTCCATCAACAGTGAGGACACATCAACCAGGAGCACTGATCCTTTCTACCAGCCCTATATGGTAAGCGTCAACCCCAGCGACAGCAAGGCATCGGCTGGTAACAAAACAGCGCCCTCAAGGACCATGATGGGTGGCATTTGGGGAAAATGGGGAAAATGAAAACGGGAGTTGTGTCGAAGCATCGTCCAGAATGATTGTAGACAGTGTCAATTACGGAGCTGCTCACCGACAAATGCAAGAGAGTGCCACTCTGGGCCATGGTGGGTTGCAGATTCTAGCGGAGGAAAGGAAACGGGGAAAAGTTTTGTTGCAATATCATCTGGAACGATTGTAGATATGGTTCAGTTTGGTCTGGTTCACCAGTAATAACTATACAGTGCCCCACAGGACCATAGTGAGTAGCATGTTGTCATGGAGCGAATTAGGAGTTCTATAATGATGCTTCATTCAGAACAATGTTAGATACAGTCAAACCTGTCTACAGCGACCGGCCAAGGGAAACACAAAAAGTGGTCTTTGTAGACAGGTGGTCTTTGTAGACAGGTTCCTTTATACAGTTTGATCTTGTCCTGCATTTGTAACAAGTCGGTGCCCTCAAAAACTCTGATGGGGGAGTATGTTCTCTTGGAGGAAGCCAGAGAAATTCTGTAGGTGATTTGTCTGGAAAGATTCTAGGTATATCATCAAGTCTGTTCCTGCCCACCATCAACGAAGAGACAGTGCCCCCTCTGACGATTTATCTCTCTTGAAGGAAAAGAGAGATTCATGCACTGTCTTGAAGGATTGGGGAGATCATCAAGGTTGGTCCTGCCCAACACCAATACAACAGTGGCTCCTGGCACCATGATTCTGTGGACAAAGTGAGAGATTTTGGTGTCATCTGGGGGGTGTTTCACAAAACTTGTCATCATTGACAAATGACAGTTTTTGTTATAAGCTACTGAAACCCTTGCTTCTGATTGGTTATCAGCAGATTTGTCACTGATTTTAGTCATTTGTCATTGAAAAAAGGTTTTGTGAAACGGGTCCATGGAAGGATTGAAGATATCATCAAGGTTGAACCTGACAGACACCAATGCCAACTCCTAGGATCGTGATGGGGAAACATATTCTCCTTGAAAATAATAAGAGAGGTAAGCTGAAGGAAATATGAAATAAGGTTGTGCTTCCTTTTTTGAAAAGAGTGTCGTGGTATTCCAATGGGCGCATTCAAAACCTAAAGATTTCAAGCACTCCAGCAAAAATAGATGCAAATAAAATATTTTTGGATACATGCTGTTGAATTGTGTGACGTACTCCATCCTAAATCCACAGAAGCCCTTCTATTGAACTAGTCGATGCCTTATTGGTTGAGATGGACAGTTAAAAGTGTCTTTTGCCAAACTTTACGGAAGCAAACCCACTGAATTTAGAAAGGTAAATTGTATGTTTGGCCTAGATTACAGTCAAACTTGTCGGCTCATTCACATATATGTGATGCATTTTTCAACTAGGTATAACAAAGGTCCTACATGTATCCACTTAGCGTTCTGTTACAAGATACAGAATCGTTAAGCGTATTACACTTACGTTATTATGGGGGGGGGGGGGGGGTTGTTCTCTAAATGTTGCAATTTTCTGTGGCATATCTACTTTAGGCTTTAGGGATCACCTCCCTATAAAAGCCCCGTGTCTATAGCAATCGAGTACATGGCTATGTTTTCATTCTTGAATGGAGTGTGTGTAACCTGCCTAGAAAGGCCAATATATGGTAAGGACTTTGGCCACTTCTTTTTCCCTTTAGGTGGGTGGTCTTATTAGACAGGTTTGACTGTAATCGCTAAAGTCCTTGTTCTTGCTAGAATTGACGGTAAAGAAGTGTAAAGGTGATGAGACGGTCTTATAAAAAGAGATGAGTTAATTACTATTAATAATTAATAAAAATTGCTTGCAGTACTGTATTAAATATGAGTTATATATTCCATTGTACTACTAGATGATGGTCCTCTATTTTGAAATATTTGTGATTTCCATGGAAAGCATTACCAAGCAGTTAGAAATAAATATAATGTGATCAGGAATCAGTGTGTACATAGTATATTACCTAGTCATTCACATTCCTGTACAATGTACGACTCTGTTATGCCCATAAATGTACTAATATTGTATCATTGAAATATACTATGTCGCATACTACCTAAGTATTCTACTCAGAATGTGAAGTGCTTAGTAATTCATGTGTTATGGCACAATCTTATTTATTTTATTAGTTATAAGTTTATTTGTAAATCATTGAGTTCGAGATAGTTTAGGAAATAGGTCACAGATTATTTTCAGTTTTATACGTATTTAAGTTAATTGCAAATTAGATGTCACAGAAAGTTTAGAATTAATACCTGAGAGACTACATATAGTATAGAATTTATATGCCACTATTTTATGAATTCACATATTGACTAAATGATCAAAAAGGAAAAAAAGAAGAAAATTATTTTTGTTGGCAAGTCCATTGAGGTATTGTGCTATCATTGCTATTTTAGTTATTGCTCATCAAGTTTTCTAATCACCTCAAAAGCATTACGTAGTTCAATGAAATTCAATGAAATTTCTAAAGAAAGTGTGCTTTTTTAAACCGGTATTTCTTTGGTTTATTTTGCTTTGTAATTTTTTCACCTGTATTTGAATAATTTGTGGGGATCGAAACATGTTTACTCATTGATTGTTATAAGGGCATAGAAACACAGGTATGTGTATGCTCGTTTCGATCCCAACACAGTTTTTCATTTTCAAGAAAGAGGACCCACCAGACTTTGAAAATCTGGACAATAGCATGAATTGAAAGTATTCATCTATGGTGATATATTTTGACCCTAATAATGAATTGTAAAATCCAGTAAATTGTTTGAAGTTGTCTATAAATTGTTATTTATTATCGTTTAAAACTCAAACAGGGCGCAAAGTTCATCTATACAATGTACTTGCGAGTCACAAAGTCTCATTATGTGCTTGTTAGATGGGTAAATGAAATATAAGTATTACAACATAATTATGTTGATGGACATTTTAATAGTTTTCTCAAGTCCTTTGATTTGAAATATTGGCAAGGAAATAATGTAATGGTGAAATAAGGACTCCATTTACTTCCTTATATAGTTGTTGCTTCCCATGTGTATAGTGCTAATTGTATATATTCTTTTTCTGATATTTTGTAATCAAATATTTGTTTTTGTACATAGATACATGTAACACTTAATTTCCACTTTGCCTCACCATCTGTTGCCCCAATCATGTGTCTTTTGACTTTAATATATGGTCATTTTGTAGGAGCGGTGAAGTAGTCATTCTTTGTATCATTTCCATGTTATATTCAATTTTATATTATGTCTGTATATCTTTAGAGACTCGTATCTGTAAATTTTGGTTGATTCAGAGAGCATTTTTTGTGCAAAATGATTTAAAAGTCTTTCTTCAGAGATCTATTACAAACTTAATTCTGTTTTTATATCCTATTCAGCTTTGATTTCTGCCATTTATACTGTATTTCATTCCTGTAGTTTTTGTTTTCATTTTCCTATCCCGTTTCAGCTTGTTGTATATGCATTAAATGTAGCACTATTCTTGTAATTTTTAGGAAATGTATGTGAAATCGGTTTTAAGTGAACTGAGCTGTAATAAATCAGTTTTATTCAATGCAGCTTTCCCTCACACCATCTGTTTAAAAGCCTGAAGGGCATTAACTGGATTATCATCTTACATAGAGCTAACACCCTTCTAGCTCTTGGCACATGATATATCAGATATATATTTCACCAGATTTGAAAGATCTGACGGGGAAACGGAACTTGCATGAAAGAAGCAATCAATTAGATTCATCTTTAGTATTAATACTTTACAATCATACAGTCAAATAAAGCTAGTCAGTATCTGTAATATCACATATGATTTTATAGTCACAGGGAATCAGCAATTAAATCATGTTTGCGGAAGGAAAATAGTATGATTTCTTTCAATTTATAATTGATTGATTTCCTTATGAGCAGGGTGTGTACATGGAGTGAATTTCAGCAGTTTGTTTTACAACCTGAGCTGAATAAGCTCACATATGATCATTATCAGGGTGTTGAAATGAAGAAAAAATTAGAGGTTAGATCACTAATTGAAATTAGATATCTGTACTACACATTTACACAATGCCTTTATGTTCAGTTTTTCACTTTCATGATTTGAATACTTTTCAGGGTTGTTTTTCTAATTAGTCTCACAATAAGTAACTGCCTAAAATGAACAATTCAAGATGTTCCATGCTATGTAGTACAAATATGTCTTGCACAGAATCAAATGAACCACAATTGGCAATAGGTTTACCATATGTAATAAGTGTTTTTTTTTTACTTTCATACTAATTTCATAGAGGAGAAGAAAAAGCATGTTGATTTTCAAACTGTAAGTTTGTATTTGGAAACTGTAAGAGTACAACTATTATTTTGTCAGAAGTTGTGTGTACTTTGCCTTTTGTTTTTATGATACTTTCTATAGGTGGTTCAGATCCAGAAAACCTACCGTATTTGAATTTTAGCCTCAATCTATCTCCATGAACTGGAATGTATATTACTAGAGGATGCACTAAGGCAAATTTGCCGGTGGTGTGGCTTTATATTGACTTTGCGTTTCGGGAAAGTTTACAGATTTGGAGGAAAAAATTGAAAGCAAATGAAGGATTTTACAGAGAAAGGGTCTTACATTTATTTTTGAATGCATATCAACAAGTTAATATGAAAATAGGAAACAGTGTGTCAATGTGCACTTGATAATCAAAAAATACTTTAAAAAAGGGTGTATTAAGAGCCCATTTTGTACCTATTTTTACGCAAAAGGGATCCTATTTTTGTGGAAACTTAAAAGTACATTTATGCCAAATTAAAGGGTCATTTTCGACTCTACCAAAGATCATGTGTTACATATACACTGGGCACCTTTGAATATGAAAATGTCACCACCGGGCAAATAAAACAAAACAGGAAGATAATTGTTATTCACAATCCATCCTCTTCAATTATGAAACAAACGGGCCATTGAAAAAATATAACCAGCATATTGAAAGCATGCATTATTGTCATGTTTTTAGACATTTATATTCATACTATCATGCAATAGACATAACAATGTGTTTATGTCGATCTGTTATGTACTAGATATTTGAATAAGAAGAAATCCTTTCTTTTGATGTCTCAATAAGCTATTATTTGAATTCAGTGCACTTATGAATGTCAACTGCCAAAGTCACAAAAAAAACCTTTCTATTCACTATCTCGAGCTGTAAATCATAGAAACACTATATCTATATATTTCATAAGCTTCGACTACCAAACCATTCCGTATGCCTTTATAATCACAGTTACTCACATACTCTATGATTTGTTTACTATGTTTATTCCAATAGTCTAAACTCCATACATGTACTATGTATTTTCACAACCTTGTCAATGAGTGTACGTTTCTAACTATCAGGCATTAGACAACATAATACTTATTTAGCACTGAAAATGTGAGGATACATATTTTCCTGGATATATAGTACTTTTCTCTCAGATTTTCTAAGTACGTATATGTAAAGGAGCTGCTTGTAAATTGCTAAGAATTGGGGTAGTTTTGCACATTTGTAGTCCCTTTCTTCTCTAAAACTATAAGATTTTTATAGCCCACCGCATACTTTTTGAAGAAATGGCAATTATATTAGATATTGAAATCTAAGCAAACCTAATCTTCCAGATGTTGGTTCTGAATAATGGAAACATAAATGCAAAGGATTGAAATTTTAGTGCATATATTTAAGCTTTTTAGTCAAAATAAAAGCTGAAACTGCTGCAAATCGTATAGCAATCGCACTACTGGTATTACGTCACTATGATTCTGGGCTGATTTAGCTATTCCTCCTCCAAAGAAGCGCAAAATCCAGTGAAATTTAAATTGTATTAATCATACATGTATGATTACTCCAATCGATAATAATAATGATAATAATTATATTCCGTGTTTATAAAGCGCTTGATACGTCGATGATGTCTCTGAACATTTTTTTACAGACATATTAAGAAGTTTGCTCATAATTATATCCAATGCCATTGCAAATTCTTCTAAAATTGGATCGTAGTAAGTTCTTATAAAGTGCGGTGGGCTTTAGACCCTCTAGACTCGAGAGATATGTTGATATATATAATCACCGGTGTATTGTATTGCGTATAGCAATGGTGTGCAATAATTGTCTGGATATAACTCAGTGAAATTTTCGAAGGTATTGTTTGTTTATGATTTTTGTCAGCCTATGATTTGTTAATATTTTTGTTGGCATATACCTCCTTTATTGTTGTTATTTTTGTTGCCATGCCCCCTACATTGGTTACGTTTTGTTACACATAAATTATATTATGATACATGTATGGGCAGAGTTTCGATGTCTGCGCAGCGCCCTTGTACCCCCTTGTACTGCGCTATAGTTACGCGAAACTGCGCGATTCTAGTAAAACAGAACACCGAACGAACAAAACAAAAAAAATCCTCATATCTGTTTTAGCGATATGCGCAAAACCGACACGGGTAAAACAAAAACCAAAAAAAACTGTTGAGAAACGTCTCAAGTTTTAGTAAATTTATTCACAAGCATCTAAACGCCATTTTCACGTTAAAAATCCCAAACTGCGTGAAAAGTGAATGTCGAGTGAAAATTAAGACATGCTGGGAACCCTTTTTTGCAATGTCAAATTTACACCGCCGCCTTTTTATTTGGGAAAATGACACACTTTTTTCTTACTCGAATTTAGATGAGTTTTTCAGCACTATTACGGAATAAGATTAGATCAAATGGGTATACAATAGAATTGTTTTGTCAATTCCAAGTGAAATGTTAGGTGCGCAGACATGGGGCTTCCCTACGAGTATATAGGTAGGCAAGTCAAAGATACATGTACAATAGAGCTGGACATTTCGATCATGAAAATAATTTTGTTATTCATGTATTACGGTTTAAAAATAAACATTATTAATAGCTATAATTACCAGCAAAATTAATCAACTTGGTATAATTGGTTTCTCATGGTATCATATGAGTTTGCATTGTATTTGGTCATTTGGTGTACCCTATGAAGCTAGGATCATACCAAGTGTATAAAAGATGTTATGAGTAAAATTGACATTGAAAATATCATTTTGCTTGATCTTTAATTTTGTCTCGTCTATTAAAGCTCTAACAGGTCAAACACATCTAATGCAATCATGCTAAAATATTAGATGTTATCGGTACAATAAAGGCTCGTTCAAATGTGGCGCGGGAAACCGCCGTAAACAAAACAACACACAAATCTGCCGCGTTTTTATTTTATATGTTTGAATGGTAACTGCGCGTAAAAAAGGGTCCTCATATAAAAAATGAAATTAAAATTGAAAAAAAAACCACCGCGGTTTAACCACGTCATATCTGAACAGTACAGTGATTGCAGCCGCACTGTAGTCCACCATTCGCAGATAATTGAAGGTATTATTTAACATTTAAAAAAGTTATTATAGAATAGGGTTATCAAAGAAGTTTCCGATAGGTTTCGTAGTGTGGAGGGCTACAGTGAGTGATGGCAAACCGTGAACTTCATTACGAAAATTCCTCGTTGTAGCGATTCCCACTTGAGGGCCCTTTACTCGGGTATTGTCTCATAGAGTTTGCAAACGAGCCTGGAGAAGGACCTCCCGTTCTTATCACTTTCCTAATCCATTGCCAATGACGCGCTAATAAGACCCGTCAACAGAGTTTGGCTGAAGAGAAAATGTGAAGAAAAAAAATCCCAAGGTTACAAAAACCTGTGTTTTTTTCCCCAAAAAATTTGTTCTTATGGATAATTATACCAAAAAAACTTCAAAGCACAAAAATCGGGCTAGTAATGCCGGAGATATGATATTAAAACACACTAAAAGATTTCAGATTTGACTCGCATCAGGAAACTTTTCCCCTCTTCTTCTCGCGGAGAGAGCTGTCAATCATGTTTCGACTGGCTGTTTATCAGCTGCATCGGATTAAGCCCTCTTAGCGCGACTGACCAGCTTGTCTGACTGCGCATATTAGTGCAATTGTCCTTTTGATTTAATGTTTTATTTAGAATTCGATTTTATTACCAGAAATTCAGAAATGAACTGCTACCTGAAATGCAATTTTGAACGGGAAAAAATGAACCAGCAAAAGCGGAGGTAAATATGAGATCGTTACATCGTACGCTCAGATCAGCCGACGCTCATATCCCAGCATGCTCAGCCGTTCCGCTCGAGCGCAGATTGTCGCATAGAGATCCGGTCGAGGACCCGAGCAAATCGTTCCCTGCTACAACGAGGCATTACGTGTACGTAAATCCCTCGTTGTAGCACGCACGGTCTCATTAGAAAACTGTATGCGTAAGAGCACTACGTGCGCTCAGGCTGGCATCAGAATCAAACTACTCGGCAAAGGTTGTGTGACAATTTCTGAGCTGCGTGTCTGGGCGATGTTTATGTTGTTGAATCGGAGTAGTCTAGTTCCTAGACCTTCGCTGTGTTCTTCTCATTTTTGTTTAATAAACCAACCTAAGCAGAATATAGGCGTAGAGTTTTCTCTTTCTGTCTCAATGTTATGTTATGTTTCTACCTTCAATCACCTTCCCTTATGTTATTGTTTGTTTTTATTATTCCATTATTTCCTCTTCCTATCTTTCCCTGCACTATCCTTTGCTTCCTCCTTCTACCTTCTCTTTCTGTCTTTCTTATGTTATTCTTTGTTTTTCTATCTTTCATGTTTTGTCCATCTTTCCATTATCTATTCTTAATAATTTTCTATGTTTGTTTTCTATCAAATCTCCTATGTTATTATTTGTTTTTATCATTCTATCATTTCCTCTTCCTCTCTTTCCTTGCGCTATCCTGTGTTTCGATGGTGTTTTTTTTTTTTTTTTTGGGGGGGGGGGGGGGCACGTGCCCCCCCCCCCCGTGGCTACGGGCCTGCTTCTACCACCGTTCTCGACTCTAAATTCTTGTCTGAATTACACCCCCCCCCCCCCACTCTCTTGCGAATGCGGATGCTTTGACGTATCATTAAATTATTAGAGAAAGGAGACAATTCGTTGTTCCGTTCTCGACTCTTAATCCTCGTCTAAATTCAGCCCCCCCCCCCCTCTTGCGAAGCGTGAAAGCTTTGATGCTTCATTAAATTATTAGAGAAAGAAGACGATCCGTTGTACCGTTCTCGACTCTTAATTCTTGTCTGAATCACACCCCCCCCCCCACTCTCGTGCGAGAGCTTTGACGTTTCATGAAATTATTAGAGAAAGGAGACGATTCGTTGTTCCGTTCTCGAATCTAATTTCTTGTCTGAATTTAGCCCCCCCCCCCCCCTCTCACATGCAAAGCGCGGAAGCTTTGACGTTTCATTTAATCATTACATAAAGAAACAATTCGTTGTTCCGTTCTCGACTCTTAATCCTCGTCTAAATTCAGCCCCCCCCCCCCCCTCTCTCTCTTGCGCAGCGTGAAAGATTTGATGCTTCATTAAATTATTAGAGAAAGGAGACGATTCGTTGTACCGTTCTCGAATCTAATTTCTTGTCTGAATTTACCCCCCCCCCCCCCTCTCACGCGCGAAAGCTTTGACGTTTCATGAAATTATTAGAGAAAGGAGACGACTCGTTGTTCCGTTCTTGAATCTAATTTCTTGTCTGAATTCAGTCCCCCCCCCCCCCTCTCACTCGCAAAGCGCGGAAGCTTTGGCGTTTCATTTAATCATTACATAAAGAAAACGATTCGTTGTTCCGTTCTCGACTCTTAATCCTCGTCTAAATTCAGCCCCCCCCCCCCCCCTCTCTCTTGCGCAGCGTGAAAGCTTTGATGCTTCATTAAATTATTAGAGAAAGGAGACGATTCGTTGTACCATTCTCGAATCTAATTTCTTGTCTGAATTCAGTCCCCCCCCCCCCTCTCACTCGCAAAGCGCGGAAGCTTTGGCGTTTCATTTAATCATTACATAAAGAAAACGATTCGTTGTTCCGTTTTCGACTCTTAATCCTCGTCTAAATTCAGCCCCCCCCCCCTCTCTCTTGCGCAGCGTGAAAGCTTTGATGCTTCATTAAATTATTAGAGAAAGGAGACGATTCGTTGTACCATTCTCGAATCTAATTTCTTGTCTGAATTCAGTCCCCCCTCCCCCCTCTCACTCGCAAAGCGCGGAAGCTTTGGCGTTTCATTTAATCATTACATAAAGAAAACGATTCGTTGTTCCGTTCTCGACTCTTAATCCTCGTCTAAATTCAGCCCCCCCCC
>JAVYIG010010006.1:0-72881 GCA_035222895.1 Strongylocentrotus droebachiensis | reverse complement strand
GCACTGGATTTGTAATAATAATAGGTTTAAAGGTAAAGACCAGTTTTGGAAACGCCCCCCTCTCAAAAAATGAAATGGAAGCTCTTATTTACCAAACATGTGAAAGAATATGTTTAGACTAATACATGATAACAATTTTGCCAGGAACCCGCCTACTAATTGATACGTTTGGTAAATTAGTTTATCTATTGGGATGTGAGAAATAAACGCATGTGTCGCGCACGTGTGCGTAGTCCCATATACATCTTTCTGTGTACAGTGCTTGTAACTTTATGAAGACTGGGCCGAATTTCTTATCATTTTGATGATTCCAGAATGTTGCAGTACACACCAATACCTAAATGCTGCATGATCAACCTTTTCTGATCGATTCCACGTTTCTTTCACAATGCAATCGCAAGACCAAAACTCAACTTATCTTTAACAGTGTATTGCACCGGATATGTAGTAATAGGGGTTAAAAAGGACGAGTTCTTGTAAGGGTGAATATTATATTGTGAGCTGTCTCATTCCTTTTATTCCCATGATGACAATGCCATAGTAAAAAAGGGAATGAACATTGCAAAGGAGATACCAGTTTTTGTTGTCAATACCTATCGTTTCATGCTAATATTCTTTGCAGGATTTGTCTTTCATTCGAGACATTGAAGGAGTTAAAGTGATATTCTTGTTTTCTTTTTCTTTCTTTTGAACAGAGACAGTGAGAGCGGAGCATCGTTCCCCCATGTTAATTTCAGTAATACCAGTAGAGTGTTTCAGACATGCTCTCAAGCAGTACATCATTACTAAAGGTACAGTGTATGTATATGTATCTGAATCAAACTCTGTTCAATGGTTAAGGATAGCTTGAGCCATTTTCAACCCATAGATAATGAAAAAAAATCAGTCAGGACTGTAAATGGGTGCAAATTGCCTGTTAAGTAGAAGAAAGACAGTGAAAAACTTTTTTGTTGAAGAAATGAACTGTGTAGGAAGTTTATGTAATTGGCTTCAAAGCCTTCTCTATCTCAGGGCACTTAAAAATTAAGTTAAATAATGGTCATGCAATTGTGTTGTGAAAGAAAGTATCTCGATTTGTAGTACCGGTACATAAGAATAAGTGTGCTTTGTGAGGTTCTCAGGATCAGCAGAGTAACAAAGTAACCTTAAAATGTGTATTGTCCTAAAATATGAACCCAATGCCGGGATGGGGTTTTTGTTCAATATCTGGTTTGAGAAAGGAAATTTGGGTGAGGTCTCTACATGTTCCCTTTGTTGAAGATTTTAGATCCAGGAACAGGCGAACTGAATTAGTGAAGTACAGACCAATGACTTCGAAATGAAAGCCAACTAGATGCATGTTCTCTTGTGCAATAATCTTCATTTTCTTAGCTTGATTAAAATGATAGTTACGGGACTAATGATTGCATTTCTGATCATTAGTTCTCTCTGTTACATTGACTTTGTTGCAGATACGTCATGGTTCAAGGACTTAGAGCTGATCGATGAGAGAGTCAGAGCAGTCTGGGCTCTAGAGGACAATGGCACATACACCAGACGACTCCCTAGCAAGCTTTGATCTTCTTGGAAGACTCGAGAAAGCTTAAAGCCCCACTGCACTACTTGCGCCCTCTATAAAGCAAGCAATGCCTAATCGGTGACCATTGGTCCCCCATGATCCCCTTTTTCTTATGTTAAGTGAGAGCTGATTTGATGAGATAGCCACCTGTCAGTGACCTTGCAGGGTGGTCTAATCCCTCCTGTAAACTAGTACATATGGGCTTTAAGATAGACAGTAATCATGGGCCCTGTAACATTGAAAAAGTTAGTTAATTGCATCTCCCCAATATTAATCTTATCTCCTTGAAATTGATTACATTTCCTTCAATGAGTCTTAATTTTTACAATAATTAGTAACTTACGATTAATTTCATGTTACAGTTAGATACAATGCCTGATAAGATAATTGTAGCAAGTTTTGAGATATACTATATTTTTAAAGATTGATTGGAAGTCTTATTTTTATGTTATAGGACTATGGTGTAAAACAAGAAATGTATTGCCGACAGATAAATAATTGGATGAACAGTAAGGTGATTATTTTGAAGTGATGGCATTCCAGAGTGAAGTTACTAAAAACATTTTAGTCTCACTCTTCGTATAAAAGAATAGAAAGTATAGACAGTTTAAATTTTTACCTCTTTTACCTTTGTCAATTTTGAATGACCCTAGTTTGTATAGAGATGCCATACAGTGACCTATTGAACAGTATAATGACGATCATGTGCTTTTAAATGTGGAGCTATGTCCAAAGAAGCTTACAGATTGATGAATTGTACTAATGTGAACAAGCAGCTGCAATAAAGATGATTTTAATTTTAATTGAAAAGGTTTCACCTCTTTTCTCTGTTTACTTCATTGTGGGGTGGGATGCTCAATTTACTTTGTAATGTTAGATTGGAGTCGCATAAACGTTTGCAGAAACTTTACTTGAATTGAAATCTATACACACAGAACACAACAAATTCATGATTACAACTTGGAAGTACAAACTACAAAGACAATTTTATTGCTCACTGATTTCATTTTACAAATGGGCTCCCACCCCCCATCCCCTTCACCAACTTTCCCTTTTTGGCACTTGATGCATTAAATGCAAAACAAAACATGTACTTGTAGAATAATAGCCACAATCAATACAAATTAATACACAGCAGTTAAACATTGCTGTTAAAAGAACACAATCCGTATCGCTTTGCAGTGGAAATTGGTTGCGGTTTAAGTAGGACATTGGGACCATGAAAATAATATTCATATATCGGGTATTTTTAATTTTTTAACAACCTCAAAACCTCCCCAAAACATAGTAATACAAAGGAACTTGGACTAGCAAAATGTAACTTGTTATATTAGGTTACTTGTAATATCTCTTTTGCAACACGATTTTTAGGGCTAAATTGATTACATATCAACAGAGCTCTCTGTAACAATTAGTTTCCATTGCACATGGAAGTTTACGCAAGAAGCAACATATACAACAATGAAATATTGCAAAAAATGTGGTAATACACAAATTTTGACTTGGTAAGAAGGTCTGTAAGGCTTCAAACAATGCCCATAGAGTAGTGGTTTGCACTGGCAAGAAATATACAGTACTGGCACTAGGTCCTTTTCTCTTCCGTACTGTCAATGATGGACAGAAGGTCCTCTCCCGTTCCCTGTGGCCTCTCTGAAGCAGTGGAGCTACCAGCTTGGACCAACCTTCTAAAAGCCTCTTGAGAAACACTGCCACTACCACCGACATTTCCTGGTGATGCTCTTGTGGGCTGGGCTTGAACCAGTGATGAGTGCTCTCCCCTGGCAGCTGGTGGCTCTCTGTGACCTCCGAACTTTGACGCCTGCCTGACCCCTGGCGTAGAGGGAGTGGAAGATGTGATCTTGGCGACTTGCGAGGTTCCAGTAGGTGGCTGTAGAGGAAGCCGTTGACTGCTGCTGTAATTTGTAGGAGCACGGCTGGGAGCAGCTGGAAGTTTGGGTCGAACTGCAGCAACGCTCGTACCGGGAGTTTGCCTGACCTTTGGAGTGACCGACCCCATACCAACCTGACCTAGCAACGACCCTGACCCCATGACCTTGCTGATAGCCGGAGCAGGATTCTGTCTCACAGATGATTCCTGACTGGGGACGTTGAATGTTTTGACAATGGAGCTCAAGTGCTGCTGCTGGGTCTTCAGGAACTTCTGGAAACTGCCCGCGAAGGACCCTGTGCCAGTTGGCGAAAGTGGACTTTGGATGGAAGAAGGTTTGCTGACTGCTGCCTGAGACCGTTGCACAGGGTCTCTTGATACACCAAGAGGAGGTGGACCAACCATTTTCCTCACTGCGCCAATTTTCGATGAAGTACTCCCAGAATAAGCTGATGACACAGCATGCTTGCTTGTCCCAGGTAAAGAAATGGGCCGCTGATGATGAGGCACTTGTCTAGGAGTCGTTGTCACTGAGCCCAAAGCTCCAATATGAACCCTTGAGGTGGGCTCACAGGGGGCCTTGCTACTGGGAGCCTCAGGGCTGCCCCCAGCAAAGCGTTTCGCTTGCGAAACTCCAGGGGAACTGTTCTCCAGCCTCTCTCTCCGCTGCGCCTCTGTCTTTTCATACTGCCTTGCCGCTTCTTGGACTATACTTGCAATATTCTCGCTGGTGCTTTCCATCTGGGGAAGCTTTCGCTTCACACCACCCTCTGGCGTCCCTGATCCGCTTCCTTCTACCCTCCTGGAAGCACTCTCCTCCGGCGTCCTCACTTGCAACACGACCTTTGACTCCTCACCCTGCGAGGGTCCGCCTTCCTTGCCTCCCCTTTCTACACTACTCCTCACACTCTCTTGCGAAGGAGTCTCCACAGACGTCTTTCCCGATGACATTTGCATACCGCCCTCTGCAGGTGACTTCATCTCTCTCGACCCACTTTCTGTGACTTCCATCGCTTCTCCTCTCCCTGCCGTCTTTCCGTCTTGCTCCGATGGCTCACCTACCCCGCCCTGGTCGGAGCTAGACGAGGTGGACCACCCGACGGGTCTCCTACCCTCTGAAGATAGTCCAGGTCTCGCTGCGGAGGAGCTGGACGGCGAGTCTCTGTGATAGCCCCTGGGTAGCATGCCTTCACTGTGGGTTGGAGTCTGAAAGTAGAGTAGAATAGCAGTGTATTAGATACATTTAGAAGAAAAATACATAATTCTGTCGGACTGTCGATCACAAGGTTTGCGGTTCGGGTCCCGCCATGGCACTAATGTCCTTTGGCACGATATTGATCTACATTTGCCATACTTCACCCAGGTGAAGTAAATGGGGACCTGGCAGGAATTTATTCCTTGAAACGCAGAGCGCATGACAGCTGCTCTGCTAAAGCCAGGGTTATTATGCTGCATTATAGTAAGAGGGCATAGAGACTTCTGATAAAGCAAGTGTTAGGCGCTATATAAGCAAATATATTATTATCATTATAATTATTGGCTGAAAAGTTTAGGACTCACCCTTGGTAGTTTGTTAAAGGAGATGTGATGATCACAGAACCGTGCGGCTTGGTCCAACAAGGCTGGCTCGGACTCAATCTAAAGAACAGAATGGAAACAACAAAGCATTCAAAGATTTTTCTTTTTTGTTTTCCCTTCTACGATTCAACTACCAGTTATTACAAGTCTTGTATTGGCCTTTACACAAACATGCTGACCTTTCACAGTAAAAATTAGGAGTCTCTCAAGGCAAAATTAAGAATACAGTCTATTTTGTATACTTTTCACACAGAATATTTCAGAAAAAGAGAGGAATCTAAGGTTCAAAACAATAGCTTGAAGGCCAACAAAATAGGAATCAACCTCCAAAACATCACAATTATTCTTATGACAATTATTATTGAAGGCATTATTATTATTATTATTATATTTATCCTTAATTCCAATCCATCCAATTCAAAAGATATTTGATATAGCGCCTTTTCCTTGCTGTTACAAAGCGATGCACACACCGCTCCACAATGTTTGGGCCACTTAAAAACAAAAGTTATCGTTACTTCTCAGAGATCAGTCAAGTATATGTAGGCTGGTAATAAAGTAATTTCTAGCAGAACAGATGTGACTTGAGTAATTTTTTGAAGTGGTCAACAGATGAGTTATTATAAATCAGAGATTGTCTGATACTCACTGAACTGCCTTTAAGAGCTTTGAATGCGGTGATCAGGAGCTCCGACGCCAGAGATGTGAGTTTGGGTTGCTTTAACGAGGTGTATTGGTAGCATCGAAAGGAAGACAGCACGAGTCCAAGACTTTCCTCCGCGGTTCCTGATGGTGAGACCAGAAGCTGTGATCGGATGGTGCTCCTGTAAGAGTCGAACGCTTCACGAGCCAAGAAAAGACGGTCCGCATCTCTCAGGTATTTCCTTGATGGGAGAAAATATGGAATCAAGGTCAAAATGTAAAATGGGGGAGTGTTTCACAAAGACTAAGATCGACTTAAAGTTCGACTAAAGTATGCCAGGCCAGTCATGCCACTGGTTGCCCTCACCGTTGGTCTCTCAAATATGTTCTTTAGATAACATGTTTTCCTTCAATAATGAACCATCAGAAGATGTAAATTCTGTAGATTTGTGACCATGATCTGTACGTTCCTTGAGAACCAATGCCAGGAATGTCTAGAAGAAATAGTGGCATGAACAGCTTGCCATATTCAAGTCCAACTCAAAGTTGATCTTAGTCTTTGTTAAACTGTCCCCAGATCAGATAAGCACACTTTATATGGCATGGAAACTTAGTAAGAAGACATGTAGTAAGGGTACTTGATGTTTATATTTGATTTGCTTTCTTGGATGAGAAATGAATAAAATGAAATTGAAATGAAAGCTACTTGCTACAGAAAAGTGTGAACTTCTGAGGTAATTAGTTAAACCTTTTTTGCACGCTGCTAAACCGATTCCAACCAGAGGTGTTGTGGTCTAGTGGATACGTTGCTTGACTGTGAATCACATGGTTCGCAGTTCGAGTCGAGCCGCAGCACTAAAGTCCTCTGACAAGATATTAATATACATTTGCCATTCTCTACATGGGTTTAGTAAATGGGTACCTGGTAGGAAGACATTCCTTGAATGCTTGAGCGCCTTTTCATGGTAGCTTGGCTAAAGCCGGTGTAATAATATGATTGCAGGGGAACAGTAGTCATAATGATGAGGCTACCCTGGGTCGTCCCACTTTGTGGGGTTTGTCATTTCATTTCCTTAATGGCTGCTTTCCAAGCTTTCTTGTCTGTGGGATCCATATGACTGATACCAGATGTTTTGGCATCTTCTTCTGTGGTTTCCCTCTTAAGTTTTTCCTGGGTCTCCCGCGAGGTCTTCTGGTGACCTGAAAGTTTAGAGCCCTTTGGAGCCAGTGTGTTGCCTCTCTTCTTGCCACATGTCCAAACCATCTTAGTCTATTTACCCTCATAACCTGTGCCACCCCATCAAGCCCATTGATTGAAGGAGGACTTTGTTCTTCCTTCTCTTGTGAAGTGATACCCTGCGCATCCACCTCACCATCCTCATCTCAGCTTTCTCCATGGAGAAAGGCTAATGTTATAAAACCTATCACACTCACTTGCCCTGCTCTGGAATGCGGTAGAGCTTAGAGGTGACCTGAAGCAGGAGGATGTGGTCTTTGAGTTCCCTTAGAATGTACACCAGAAGGGCCACAGAGCGATACATGTGCCACGGAAAACTACCAGATCTGTTATTGAAACAATTGAAGAGAAAATATTTATTTTGAGCTTCCTTAAAATGTAAACCAGAAGGGCCACAGAGCGATACATGTGCCACGGAAAACTACCAGATCTGTTGTTAAAAAATTAAAGAGAAAAGGTTTATTACATGATGATATAAAACATAGACCAGTTAGAAAAAGACACCTGTCTACCAAGGCAGGAGCTCCCCCAGGATGTAGACCAGAAGGGCCACAGAGAGAAACATGTGCCACGGAAAACCACCTAATCTGTTATTAAAATAATTATGCCCTTTAATATAACTTTTACAAAATATTTTCATAGATGCGAACAGCTTTCCATAGCTATTAAGTCCAACTAAGAGATAACTTTAACTAAGGATCTTTGTGAAACACCCCCTGTTCTTCTCCTTTGGACTCACCGATCAATGTCTTGGATAGGGTTCCTCCAGATCCCTTGGAAGAGGTTCTTGCTCTTATGCTGTTCTGAGAAGAGGCCTGGTGCAACGATGTGGTCTGCGGGAGTCTTGGGAGGGTATCCACTGCTACCACCTATCAGGATGTCCTTACTCCACGCCAAGTTCTGCTCAAGAGAGTCAAGAAAGATGGTCTTTATAAGCAGATGTTCTTTATGTACTGGGGGTGTTTCACAAAGATCTTAAGTCAAACCTAACTGTAAATTGGACTTAAAAATTATTGAGAGCCATGTTTAGCCTTAGAATAATATATACTCTAAAGCAAAAATTCAAGTTTTTTAGACTTTTTATAAATTCCACATAAAGAACATGAAATCTTCTTGATAACAGAAAATATAAATGATTTGAATCAACATTTTAGGCCTATTAAAATAACTTTTACAAAATATTTTCATAAATGCTGACGGCTTTCCATAATTGTTAAGTCCAACTTAGAGATACTTTGTGAAACTCTCCCAGGTTTCTTTAGTAAAGGTTTCAATACAAAACATTGTTCAAGGGAAAGCATAAATTTGTCTCAATAGGCAGGTGGTCCTTATTGAAAGCTTTATAAGTGAAGGTTTAAAAGAGCATTAAAGGGATTAAAAAAACGCTGACTTTGTAGATAGGTGGGCTTCCTATACAGGGGCCACAAATGCTGAATTCCTAATGCCATGTTAGGTTAGAAGTGTCAGGGCAAGTCCTTGTATATGGTAATTTCGCATCTCATACAACAAGCATCATTGAATATTGACTAGAATGTATGTATTCACTGTTCTGATTCAAGCTATAGTTTAGCAAATTTGAGCCGATGTAAGGCCTAAAACAAACAGATGTTGTATTGCCCTTTGAAACCGACTCAAAAATCTTGAAATCTACAGTCAGCTTCTTTTTTTTTATACCGTTTTTTAGAGAAAAAAATGTGTTAAAGCATTCAAAACTGAAAAATATCAGCCCAAAGAGGGAGTAAAAAAAAAAAAGATTTCTGACCGAGCCGACCCATGTTTTTGGCACCTTAAGGGCAAAACAACATTATTATTTTTTAGGCCTAATGTTTATGTTGCAGGAAGCTCACCTTGTGGGTTGGGGCGTAGGCATAGAGGTAAGCCATTCTGTAAGCTGCCTTGTAATGCTGTGGGAACCTCTGGAGGCAGAGTTTCATGGCACCAAGACAGACGTTGATCAACTCCAGGTGTCTCTTCTTGGTCTCCTCATCTACCTCAACCGCAGTCTCTCCTTCAGTCTTTCCTTCTGTCTGTCCTTCAGGCTCTTTGCCTGCCTCCTCCTCCTTCTTGGTGACTGCATCATTTTTCACTTTGCCCTCATCCTTTATCGCCAAGCTTGTTCCTACATTGCTTCCAGTTCCTAGTCCTTCTGTAATGACAGGGGTCTTTGTGGTACTATCCTCTTTGTTTTGGACTGTAGCCCCCTCCCCTTGGATGCTGGTGTCCATCTTGTCTTCAGCCTTTTCCTGTGCTTCCGTTTCGCTCTCGTCTTTAACTTTCATCTCTTCCTGTTCAGGAACCCTGCCCTTGTGGCCTTTGCCATCTCCTGCAGCACTATCCTGTTCTACTTTCTCAGAATCACCATCCTTTGGCTTGCCATCTGGACCTCCGTCAAGGCGTAGGACACCCTCAGCACTTCTTCCTTCCTCTGGAAGATCACCATCTACTCTGTGACTACTTTGAGTTTGACTCTCCACTTTACTTTCATCCATTTTATGCCCTTGGATCTGTTTCTTATCGTTGCTTCCGCTCTGGGTACTGTCACTTGGTGGTACATCTTCCGTTCGTGATTTGTCTTCCGTTTCCTCATCCTTGGTGGAATCCGCTTCCTCTGACCTTGTACCTACCGTAGGCAGTATCTCTTTCTTAAGGCTTGGCAATACTGAAAGGTCTTCTGTTCCCTTCTCTTGGATCTCTCCAATTTGAGAGATAGACTCCAGAGTTGGAGCATCACTGTACAAGTTTTCCTTGGAACCAAGCTCCGCAATCTCCTCTTCCTTCTTCTCATCTGAAATGATGGTCGTTGGTTCCTTTGCAAAGTCTTCTGGCTCTTCTTCTTTCCTTTGATCCTTTTCTTTGTCTTCAAGGTGCGGTGTCTGCATTGCAGCCTTCATCTGACCCTGCGCCGGCAGGGTACCTTGATCAGCTTCCATCTCTCCTGGAAGGACTTTGTCTGCATCATCTACAACTTCAGCCTTCTTATTTTTATCCTCTTTGGATCCATCATCACTAGGCTTCTGCAGCAGTGCCAATTCTTCTGCATTATCTGCTTCTTTGACTTCTCCTTGTCCTCCATCTTCTCCTCTTTCTTTGATGATCTCCAGATTCTCCAGATTTCCCTTCTTACCTCCTTCCTCTGGTTCTATGATATCTCCTGATGATCCAATTTCCATTTTCTCTTCAGATGTATTACCCTCCAAGGTCCTCTTCAGAACTTCTTTCGTCTCCTCTAGACCTTCACTCTTCACATCTTCACTTATCTCTTCTCCTTTCGAAGCAGGGATAGGTTCCTTCGCCTCTTCTGTGTCCATACCGACAGCTTGTCCTGGATCACCGGGTTCCGCATCATCAGATGGCCCAGAGACCACAGTTGGATCAATTTCAGCTCTGAGCTCATCAGGTTTCTCGGTCACTTCTTTCCTATCCTCGGCCGAGGACATAGAAACATTGTCCTTATCCGCAGGGGATTCGCTCCTTTCAGTCGCAGCTTCCGCTGAGGTCATAGAGACACTGTCCTTATCTGCAGGGGATTCACTCCCTTCAGTCGCAGCTTCTGCTTCAGGGCTTGGTTTGGAGACGACTATGGCAGGGATCTCTAGCTTGGAACCTTGACAAGGAGCGGTTGCAAAGATATCTTCAGTGGTGGTACTACCTTCAGGTTGATCTGTGGAAGGGATAAGGAAAATTGCATGCAATCAAGATGTAAGAGGAATCATATGACAATTTTTTTACAGGAATTCTCATCCTTTTGCACCCCACAAAATGGACAATGAAATAAGATTAGACCTCAATCCAAAATTGTCCAATATATAAAAATGAAATATTTAGCATAGTGTGCTTCAAATTTGGAATCCTAAAACAGAGCTGCCAAGTTGTATTTTGCATTTTCAGTATTCTTATCCCCCAAAATCAGTATTTTGACCCCAAAATCCATATTTTTTCCACGTGAAAAAAATATGCATGCATAGAGTCTATATCGGCAATATTTGACTACTTGGCAGCTCTGTATAAACCACAAATGATTTAGGATGCTTAGAGGCCTTTGTTGCAAACAGCTAGTGATTTTAGCTCAGTTTCCCTTCATTAACTTCATTTTCACTCAAACATAGAACGTCTGTATTTCGCTGCAAGAGTTTTTTGGGTGGCCATTTAGAATATCATGTCTGAAAGAATCTTATTACGTGAACCCCTTTCCAGTGAATACCTTTTTCAGGCTGTCCAGCATCGGAAACTCCTCCTATCATCGTCTCTTCACCTCTCGTCTTCCCTTCCTCTCCCATCCCTACAATAGAGGGCGTTCCATCGGGCGTGATTGGAACGGCTTGCGACTCTGCCGCAGATAGGGCACGACGGGCTGGGACGGGGCGCAACGTAATCGTGCTCCGCTGGGCGGAGAGAAAGGACGACATGCTCTCGTCACCAGAGAAGATGTCACTCTCGGAAGCAGTGTCTGCAAAGTTGGTTTCAATAATTTTAAGGAGTTTCATGGAAGAGATGTCTTTCAAGGGATTGGTCCAAACAATTGTCTCTTACTTCTTTTCAAGCATAAAATATGCAGATCTTGTAGTCAAATTATATAGAGTTACAGCGAAATTTGCAAAAAAGTTTGCAAAAAAAAAGAGAAAAAAGTCATTGTAGTAGTTCCTTTACACAGGAAATAAAGCAAAACATGTAGGGACTCTTGATATTTGCTTTCTAATATAAATATGAAATGAAAACCTCCCAGAACAATTAATGAAGATATTAACCCTTCCCTATACATGTACATGTAGCTGCTAACCTTCCACGGTTACAGTTATCTCTCTATACAAAATAGGAATATATTGTATAATATTTTTTTTCAAATAAAAAATGCTACCCCTCACAACAGGAGAAACAGGGAGTAAGAGAGAGAGAGAGAGGGGGGGGGGGGGGAGAGTGTGATAGAGAGAGAGAGAGTAAGAGAGTGAGAGTGAAAGTGTGAGAGAGGGAGTGAGAGAGAGATACAGAGAGAGATAGTGGGAGAGAGAAAGAGAGAGTGAGAGAGCGTGAGAGTGAGAGAGAAAAGTGTAGGACCCAATTTTACTGTACCTGTAGTAGGTTCCTCTTGACTTGACCTAGATCTGCGGTATTTCTCATGAAGGTAGTCATGATCCTGGGGTGTGGCAACATAGAGTGGGCTGCCACGCCTCTTTGGTGCCAGGCTGGGAGGCGTGTCAGGCTTGGGAGGACGTATCCTTGCATCCTGCTCAGTATCAGTTGATCTGAAGAAATAATGACAAAGAGGCAAAGTGAAAACAAGGTAGTCATGATCTTGGGGTGTGGCAGCCCTGTGTGTGTTGCCATAGGGGGTGTGTCAGGCTTAGAGGGGCGTTTCCTTGCCTCCAGTTCATTGTCCGTTGAGCTGTAGATAAGTTAAGCTCAAATACATGCGCAAGATATGTATATAATGTAGATATAAATTAAACAATACAGATATACAATGGTGGACTAGAACCCCCTCCCCACCTCCTGAATACTACCAATGGGACAAAATTACTCTTTATTCAACTACCCTCAAAGGACAACTAGCCCCAACAACAATTACTCTAAAGGGCATTTTTCCCCTAGAAAAAAAAACCTAAAAAAGAATACCCTCAACTTTAACCCTCTTGATCACATACCTAACACCAACATTATATCCTGATGAAATGGAGTCTAGAGCAAATATTCAGAGAGAAAATAGGATCATCAACGAAGCACAAAGCATCTGAAATATAAACTGTTCTTGCAGGCTGATCCAGCAAACTTACGGTTCACTACTGGGTTCTCTCTTCTTCTCCTCGGCCCTGACGAAGGGAAGCTGTGCGGCTTCTTGGACGAGGCCCTCTAGTGTTCCGTAGGCATCCAACTTGACCTTTGTACCTGGCAGCGAGCATTGGACAAGCTTCAAGATGGCTGAGTGGATCCTGAAGTACATCTACAAAAAGAAATTTAAAAAATGCCAGTCAAGTCTGCTTTAAAGACCACCTTTCTAGAAAAAGACCACATACTTCTTGTTTCCCTACATCAGTGTTTCTCTTTGATATTTGGAGTAACCTGTTCATAAAGACCATCTGCATATAAAGACCATTTTTCTCGTCTCCTCTGGTGGTCTCACACTATAAAGGTTTTATGTATATATATACTGTCAAACCTGCTTTAGTGACCACCTGTCTACAAAGACAACATTTTTTGTTTCCCTTGAAAACAAATTCTCATTGTAACATGTAATAAATGAACCTGTCTACAAAGACCACTTTTTGTGTCTCCCTTGGGCAGTCGCTATGGACAGGTTTTTACTGTATTACACTGTAATTACTAGCTTGGGTTTAGCCAAGTTGCCAGAAAGCAATAGAAGTATTCTCAAGTGATCTGCTCTGATTCAGGTATCTGGGAAGATGAGTACGTTTGATTGGTATGCATCCATTATATATACAGTAAGGACCCGGTTTTGATCAAGAACTTCAAGGAATGTGCACCATAAGTTTGATAGTCCTTGAGAAGAAAGTAATGTTCCACACATGTTACTTCTTCAATGTGTTGGTCCAGGGAGGATAACAGTATGGACATGGTTCCAATTTTATTCTCTCTACATGATTTGACAAAGGAGTTGACAAAATGCCTGTCAACGACAGCACTAGGGTTTACTTACCTCCAGAGCTTCTAGTGAGAAGTCTGTTGGGTTGTGGTAGGGGATCTTCTTTGGGTATCTTGCCTCACTTTCATGCAGATGATAACTTGCCTGCAAAGTTGAATAACACACAGATCAAATCATCACATTCAAATATATCAATCATCCAGTAGTAGAAGAAAAACTTGTTATCCCCCTCACCTCCCCCTCCTCTCTCTCTGTCATTGCTGTTTTCTTTCTTGCCTCCCAGTACACTTGTCTCCAACCTAATGTTTTTTTTTAAATCCATGACTCTCATTTCATTTCTCTCTCCTTTTCTTTCTCCATCTTTCAACAATGTATCTATATTTTATACATGTATTTTTTTCTTTACCCCTCTCTCTCTCTCTCACTTTTTCCTCCAAGCTCATGTAAGCCTGATGTCATGTTAATTCTGGAGTGTTTTTTTTTCTCTTTCTCTCCCTGTCTTAATTTCCAGCTCTTTCAAAAGTTGTATCTCTATATATCATGTTTCTCTTTTCTATCATATGTACATGTATTTTATGGGTTTCTCTCATTCTTTCTCTCCAATTATCAGCAAATCAATCAATTCTCTTTCGTCTTCTTAAATCAACCAATTCTTCTATCTATCCCACCTACCTTCAGACAATGTCGCAAGCTCTCCTCCATGAGTAGTCTCTTTTTTTGTTAAACCCAATTCTTCTGTTGATCCAACTTACCTTCAGATAAAGTCTCTCCCTCTCTTATTTTGCAGCTCTTTCTAGAATTGTAGGTATCTCTTTATCATGTCTCTCTTTTTCTATTATTGGTACATAAACTATATATTTTTTCTCCCGTTATTTCTCTTACACTCTGGTTTAAATCAGCAAACCAATCTATTCTCTTTGTCTTCTTCCATCAATGAACCAATTATTCTATCTTTCCCACCTACCTTCAGATAATGACGCAAGCTCTCCTCCATGAGTAGTCTCTTTTCAGCCACCTTGCCCAGCATATAATGAACCAACCACTCTTCATCTCCTTCTCCCTCGCACGTCGAGGCTTGCCTGAAACAGTGCTCAGCTTGCTCCAACATCTCGGCTTGTTTCACGCTGAGAGAGGTGATGTCTTCATCACTGATCTTCAATTGGTCCTTCTGTAATCGAAAAAAATACATTAAGAAATTAATCAATCTAATTCACCTGCTTGTTTCAGGCTCAGAAATCCAACATATTTTTAGAAAAGGACAGTGAAATCATATAGAAACATTGTGATTTAACAGTGAGACATCTCTGCTTGCTTGTTAAAATATTTAGCTTGCTCTACATTGTTTCACTCTAAGAGAAGCGATGTTTTCATCACTGATTTTTTGAGAAAAACATGAAGAAATCATAAGAAACACTGTTGTTTGAAACAAACAACTTCGCTTTGAGAGGCGATGTCTCTGTCACTGATCTTCAGTTGATATTTCTGTTATTGACAAAGAGACAAAGAAATCACAGAGAATCATCATCAATAGTGATCTGTCAGTGTATGACAGGTTCAGTGACCCAATCAGAATTCCACATCAAGTGTCTCTCCAAGTTCCTCGGTATTGAGCCATCCATTTCAGCGTTGCATACCCTGTTGCTCCACATTCTGTAATTACATCGTCTAGAAAGCCTTTACGAGGTCTTCCCCTCTTCTTCTTTCCATGAATACAACCTTCTATGACTCTGATCATCAAGCCATCATCATGCCGCATTATGTGTCCAAGCCATTTCTTCTGTCTCTCTCTGATCGTTTGAATCAGCACCCGCTTTTCTTGAGCTCGATGCAACACCTCTTCATTAAAAACTCTGTCCCTCCAAGACACACCTATTAATTTACGCCAGCACCCCATTTCGACCGACTCCAATCGCTGATAATGATAATAATCAAATTTCTAACATATTAAAGAGTCTAACCTCTCTGCTTGCTTGATTGCTCGGAACAATGTTCAGTTTGCTCAACATATAATGCTCAAAGAGGCAACTGATCTTCAATTGTTACTTATAAAATTTAGAAAAATCGTAAAACCAGATACGACATCCATTTATCCAGCGAGAAAAGTTTGCAAACTTCAAACACTTTGCGTCATGTCGGCTGTGATTAAATTTTTTAGTAAAATGAAACTTTGTGAAACTGAACCACTCACAGAATTTGCAAACATTTCATTCATGCAAAAGTTTGGGTTTTACAGCATCTCTAGAGCTCGCTGGAAACATCGCAGTGCTGCCACCCCAAAATAGAAATATATTTGACGAAAATAAAGTATATCCACTGATTTGCAAATCATACCTGCTTGATCTGCCTGGAGGCGTGTGAATGGAGGATGTATGCATAGGAACCATACTCAATCCATAGGGAATAGTTTGTGGCGTCGATCTCTAGAGCTCGCTTGAAGCATCGCAGAGCTGCTACTCCGTGCTTGAAGATCGGTCCATCGCTCTTGGTGTCAGTCTGGTATTGGAAAGAAAAATGGTAGCATAAGAAACCTTGCAACAGAACTGTCAAAGATTAAATAGACTTAAACAAGACTGCATTTTCTCCAAAGGAAAAACTACTTGAAAACTTGAATCCCATGAAATATTAACATTACAGGGAAAAACTGAGTGAATTTCCCCTAGAGCAATATTTTTAGAACCCTAAGCCAGACCTGCCAACCTCTGGAGTTCAAAAACTGTATTCTTTAAACCCAAAAGTTGTATTTTACTGACAAAAATTGTATTCTAAAAATAACATGGATCAATGCCTCTTACAGTTCCTACATACAGGAAGAATTTTGTTATGGATCATTGGTTGAATAAGCATGATTCCGTCATGACTGGTGTGTCCGAGAACCAATGAACATCCCCAAATTGCAGATGTGAGATGCTTGGAGGATACTTTGAAGGACAGAATGGGCATTTTGCCATTGAAAATGGCACACACACACACACAACATACCCAACAACAACAACTATTTTTTTTTTCTTTTTGGAAAATCATATTTTATTGAGGAAAATCATACTTTTGTATTTACTTCTAAAAATTGTACAAACTTTGATTAAATCGTAAAGGTTGGTAGCTCTGCTAAGCCATACTTACAGAGTTGTTTAGTTTGAGATCCAGCCGTCCAACACGAGCTAGGGCCATGCCAGCCCAGCTGTCCAAACGGTCTGGAGATACACATAGGTCGTGGAGGTAGAACTTGATCGCTTTCCTACATTGAAGAGAAAACAGTAAATTCAACATGTGATAGACAATGCGCACCATTACAGTGATACGCGACAAATTATGATAATTGATGATGTTGATTATGATGATGATGATGATGATTGATGCTGTTGATGATGATGGTGATGATGATGATGATAATGATGATGATGATGATGATGATGATTGATGATTGATGATGATGATGATGATGATGATGATGATTGATGATGATGATGATGATGATAATGCTGATATTTTTTTTGATGATGATGAGGATTACAATGATGGTGATGATGGCGATGATGGTGGTGATACCGGTGACGACGATGACGAAAACAATACTAATCATAAAAGTCAAATATGGAAATAAAATGTGCTAGTATTTACATGAAATGTTAATTACAAGTAGAACCATTTAACCCATGGCCTACGGGAACCGAGTGGTCACTGTATAAGCCTATGGGAATAAGAGAATTCAATAGTCACCGTATTTAAGACATTAATTTGGACCTCTTATCAAAGTAACATCACTTACCCAAAATCTTTATTCTTGAAGTGAAAGTCAGCCAGCAGATAGTAGAGCTCCTTGACCACGGAGCTAAAATGCAAGAGAAAAACAGAAGACAAAACAAAAGATTCAATGTGGGAAGTCTTGGTCTAGATCTAATGGAACACATCATAAACAGGACCTTCCAATTATCCCTGGATGGGTACTAGACTATTATAATTTGAGAAGTCTTGGTCTAGATCTAATGGAACACATCATAAACAGGTCCTAGTTACGATTCCAATTATCCCTGGATGGGTACTAGACTATTCTAAATGTAAAAGGTCTTGGTCTAGATCTAATGGAACACATCATGAACAGGTCCTAGTTATGATTCCAATTACCCCTGGATAAGTACTAGACTATTCTCAATGTGAGAGGTCTTGGTCTAGATCTAATGGAACACATCATATACAGGTCCTAGTTACGATTCCAATTATCCCTGGATGGGTACTAGTCTATTCTCAATGTGAGAAGTCTTGGTTTAGATCTAATGGAACACATGAAACAGGTCCTAGATTCCAATAATCCCTGGATGGGTACTAAACTATTCTCAAGACCTATATCTTGATTTTTGGTCTTTACTAATCTTCAGGTCCAGGTCCTCTCTCTCTCTCTCTCTCTCTTCATCTCTCTTCCTCTCCCTTTTTTTCTAGCACACAACTTTTGTTCCTATCTCCCAAATGTCTTCTTCTATTTCTATTTCCCTCTTTTCTCATACCCTATTCATCGTTCTTTTTCCATTCTTATTACAACTACACATCACTGGTCCCATTTTCTAAACATTTGGCTTTGTCTCTTTATCGACACATCTCTCTTCCTCATCCTGTCTCATAACTTTTCATTGTAATCATCATACTTGGATACATTGAAACCCTTCAGGTAGTGCCGTTGTCTTCTCCTTGCCTTTATTCATGTAGCCCTAGACCAGTTCTACGGCCTTCTGTGGCCTTGCCTGACCTCTCTCTCCTGTTATCCCAATACCTCTCCATTTCCTTATGTCTCTATCACATTTTTTCTCTTGTTTTACTCATGTTTCTTCATGCTATGCCCATTGTTCTTCTTTTCCTCTTTTATATTGCTCTTCCTCCTTCTATATTAACCTGCACTTGCTACTCTCCACCCAGGTGTTAAATGGGTACCGGATAGGATGCGACCGTCATTGTTGGTCAAACAGTTTTTGAGCGTCAAGTAACGCATGGCTAGAATGCTCCCTAGGGAGTGGAGACTGTGTACACAGTGTGTGCAGGCAAGTACTGAATCCAATGACCGGGGTAATAGTATATTTGTTAAGCGCTTAGAGACATTGTATTAAGCGCTATATAAAAGCTAAATATTATAATTATTATTATCTCATCCCCATCACTTTTCATCTCATTCTTCAAAAAACCATACCTTGGCCCTATGAACCCTTCAGGTATCGCCGGTGCATTCTCGTTGCTCCCGTCGACGTAGCCCTGGACCAGTTCCAGAGCGTTCTCAGGCCTTGCGTCTTGCGGGATGACCTTAGAGATCTTGAGCAAGAGGCCTTCCAGCTCAGCAGACATGGAGCTGGTCTTGTAGCTGTCAAACTCTGGGAAGATCTTGGGCTTGAAGTAGTCGAAGATGTAGCAGCAGTTGGACCAGTCGAGCTGGACCTGGAATCAGGGCAAAATAAAATCCAAGAAAAAGACAGTAAATGTCACCTCGCTCACAAACTTTTCAATAGCAACCATAGCACAGGGATACTTGCTAGGGCTCTGAATCTTAAGTTATCGTGCAAAATCATGAAATGTAGTTTTATTCAAATATGAAAACCAAAATGGCTGATATAAGAAAGTGCTTCATCTAGACTTACCTCTATAGCTCCGTGGTCCTGAAGATGTCTGGTCTTGGTCTTCTTGGTGGGATGTCCATACAGACAGAAGAAACACTGTTCCAAGGTGTGTTTGAGATCACTGAAGAATGGATGTCTCTCGTCTTCAGAGTACTTGCCCAGCTCGGTGCTCAGGACGCGGATGTAGAGCTTCAGAAGGGCTCCCTCGCAGTTACAACACCAGGTTTGTCTGCAAGGATGAAGAAGTAAAGAAATGTTGAAGTCCATCTTCAGACACCTACCCCCTGGACGATCCAACCCTTGGATAACCCCCCCCCCCCCACCCCCCCCCCCAGACAACTACCCCCTATGACAACTACCCCCTATGACAACTACCCCCTAGGACAACTACCCCCCAGACAACTACCCCCCCCCCCCAGACAACTACCCCCAAGGACAATTACCCCTATGACAACTACCCCTATGACAACTACCCCCTAGGACAACTACCCCCCGGACAACTACCCCCCATGACAACTACCCCCTATGACAACTACCCCCTAGAACAACTACCCCCCAGACAACTACCCCGTAGGAAAGTTGCCTTCCTAGATACATTTATGGACACCTACCCCCTGGACATCCCCCCCCCCCCCCCCCCGGATAACCATCCCCAGTCCACTAGATACATTTACACAGTTCAGTTTACCTTCCTAGATAGTCATGTGCATTCTCCAGGAGCATGAGCGATGACGGTAACATCGGGACTGTGCTCGGTGAATGAATCCCCTCTTCACCCTCATGGTCAGACGAAGGCAGGCTTTTAGCTGCTAGATGATCTTCCTCACTAAAAGGTAGAAAGAGTCAAATTGAATAGTTTATTAGGCTTGTATGTATGTGTAATTGGGATTTTACAGTTATGTATCAATCCAATATGATTATTTCCACTAGGGACCAACCTTTAACGTCATTATCCAAAAGTTGTGACTCATTTTCGGTTTGTAGACGAAGACAGAGAGATGTCCTCGAAGTAAATGAGATTCAATTTCTTCTTTTACAGCTACTGCAAATATATTATTATTGGTCCGATTTATTTCAAATTTTTATTTCAAAGCAGTTTCATTGTAATAAATCATGAAATTCCCAGGGCTTACGTGTAAATAAAAATATGCTACAAGGCAGGTATGATACAGCTGGTTTTCCATTGAATTAAGTTCCCAATTAGGGCTAACCTCTATCACAACTTTTACCAAGACTGGCAGTACACACCAAAACTTCTTTGCTACATGATCAACTTTTCCTGATCGATTCTACACCGTTTCTTTCACAATGCAATCACATGACCAGAACTCAACTTTATCTTTAAGTTCCCAATTAATCACTTTTTGTGTCTCTTTTAGGTGGTCTATCTAAGTGGATTTCACTGTGTTCTGATTATTAAAAATGATGCTTACTACTTGATGGTATGGTAGAGTACAACCCATGGCATGACCGACGTTGCATTGGTTGTCTCGTTGACGTCGGCCTGGTCCATGGTCCATTCAATGATCTTGATCAGGACGTTGACAGCCTTCCTCAGTAATCCTGTACCTCCTACACCCAGGGAGCTGATCTCACACGACTCAAACGCTCTAGAAAAACGAAACATTATCAGAAATTTCTTGAAGATGGGCGGAATAGAAGAGATTATGATGTCAATGGAAGATCATTTGAATAAAACATAGAAGTTTGTTTGCCTTCCTCAATAATCCTGTACCTTACCTCCTACCCCCAGGGAGCTGATCCCACATGATTCAAAGGCTCTAGGAAATTGAAGAAGAAATTTCTTTAAAGCCCCACTGCACTACTTATAGCTGCTTGCGCCCTCTATATAGCAAACAATGCCTAATCTGTGACCATTGGTCCCCCCTTTTTATTATGTTAATTGAGAGCTGATTTGATGAGATAACCACCTGTTGGTGACCTTGCAGGGAGGTCTAATCCCCCTTGGCTAAACTAGTACAGATGGGCTTTAAAATGGGCAGAATGGAAGAGATTAAGATGTCAAGGGAAAATAGTTTTGAAGAAAACAGACGTTTGTTTGCCTTTCTCAGTAATTATGTGCTACCTACACCTAAAGAGCTGATCTCACACAATTGGATTCAAAGGCTCTAGGAAATTGAAGAGGATCCAAACATTATTAAAAATTTCTTTAAAATGGGCAGAATGAAAGAGATTACAATGTCAGGGAATACATTTTTTAATGAAACAGAAGTTTGTTTGCCTTCCTCAATAATCATGTGCCACCTATACAGAGAGCTGATCTCACATGACTTAAAGGCTCTAGGAAATTGAAGAAGAAATTTCTTTAAAGCCCCACTGCACTACTTATGGCTATTTAAATGTGCCCTCTATATAGCAAACAATGCCTAATCGGTGACCATTGGTCCCCCATGATTCTCTTGTTCTAATGTTAATTGAGAGCTGATTTGATGAGATAACCACCTGTCAGTAACCTTGCAGGAAGGTCTAATCCCCCTTGGCTAAACTAGTACAGATGGGCTTTAAAATGGGTGGAATGGAATAGATTATGATATCAAAGGAAGATATTTTTGAAGAAAACAGAAGTTTGTTTGCCTTCCTCAGTAATTATGTGCCACCTACACCTAAAGAGCTGATCTCACATGATTCAAAGGCTCTAGGGAAATGAAGAAGATCCAAAGATGATTAGATATTTCTTTAAAGTAGGAGGAATAGAAGGGATTATGATTCCAAGGAAACATATTTTGGAAGAAAACATAGAATTTTGTTTGCCTTCCTCAATAATCATGTGCCAGAGAACTGATTTCACAAGATTCTAACGCTCTGGAAACAAAAAGGGATAAGTTCACAAATTATTAGTCCTAATGGTGCAACTAAGTTTACAAACATGCATTGAAAATTACATTTCACAAGACAAATCTCTGATCATAGCAACAAATTTCAATTGTTAATATTGATTTACTATTAATGACCAAATCTTACTTCACGACTCCTGAAACCCTCTCCAATTTCAACATAAATTCTTGTCCACAAAATTATGCAGCATCAAAAGTATGAGAGTTGAAAATATTTAAAAGCAGTGAAAAGATAAAAGAGTAAACCAAAATCTGTACTACTCTGAACATGCTAATGCGTTTTAATTGGAAATTAAAATAAAGGTTACTATTGATGCTACATGTAGGTGAACAGCTTCTTTAGGAAGACCTCTGAACAGATTCTTGACTTGAAAGGACCATGCATGGTCTTGGAAGATATTTTTAGGGCAATTCATCAGACTTACTTTTGAAGATGGGTAAGTGTTTTGTTGAGTGTTTCGAGCCAGAGTTGATGAAAGACTTGCATCCCTTCTCTCTGGACACCCTGCCATGTCTCGACCATACCCAGGACACAGCAGAATATACTCTCCTGGAATATTGAAAGGAACAAAATGAAAAAATGAATTCCTCAAGCTAAATTAGGTCAAGTGAATTTAATCCCCCTTTTCTCTATTTTCTTTTCTTTCTATCTCTCTCCCTTTCTCAATTCTCACACTCACTCACTCTCTCTCTCTCTCTCTCTCCCTCCTTTTCTCCCTCTCTTTGAAGTTGGTATTCTATATATGGTAAACATTGGTGAAAACCCAATAATACCAAACAATTCTTCTTCTTTTTTCAGAGGGGGGGGGGGATGTTGTTTCCAACATTATATTCTGTAGAAATTTGCAGGAATGATGTCCTAAAGCCATTTTCAAGCCCTTTCGTTTTGAGGGAAGTTCTAGATTAGTATTGTCTTTCAAATTCCGTTGGAATTAACCTTTTCATTTTTTGGCCTGCAAATAGGACATAGTATCTTCAAAGTCTATTTAACACAAAATGGGACTTCCCCTTTACCACAAAATAGGACTTCCCCTCTAACACCAAAGGGTACTTCCCCTCACCTTGGCATCCTTGAGTTCCATCTGTGACTGGATGAGTAGTAGTAGCTGAGAGCACCTCTCGGGTGTGTTCTCAGGGCGGACCGGCCTAGGGGTGTGTCTGATGGTCGGGCGGAGTAGCTCCACCACCTTGGCGTGGTCCCCGGAGGCGTGGAGGCGCTGGAGCTGCTCTAGGCTCTGGCAGCGCTGCAGGGACTCCACCTCGGATGTGATGCTTGCTGCAAGAAGATGAATTTACCGACAATTAAACTACAGTCAAACCTGCTTTAGTGACCACCTGTTTGCATACAAAGACCACATTTCTTATTTCCCTTCAAAAGGGTTTCTCGTTGAAACATGTACTATAGGCACCTGTCTACAAAGACCACCTGTTTACAAAGACTACATTTTTTTGTTTCCCTTCAAAATGTTTTCTTGTTGAAACATGTCTTATAGACAACTGTCTACAAAGACCACCTGCCTACAAATACCACTTTAAATATCTTGTCTCCCTTGGGTGGTTTTATAGACAGGTTTCACTGTATCTGTATTCTTCAATCTTGAATGTTATATCTATGTGTGCAATTTTAAGAGAAACATTCCTTGCATCTTCGCTAAAAAAA
The DNA here is from genome assembly GCA_035222895.1 of Strongylocentrotus droebachiensis. NCBI lineage: Eukaryota > Metazoa > Echinodermata > Echinoidea > Camarodonta > Strongylocentrotidae > Strongylocentrotus > Strongylocentrotus droebachiensis. The sequence continues at coordinate 49,274 of JAVYIG010010006.1, read as the reverse complement.
TAGTATTAGAAAATAAACTGAATATTACATTGCGAAGGAAAAGAAAATAATAAATCTCAAATGCTTTTTAACACATGTATCATCTTGGTTTACAACGACATGCTGGCTTCCATCTACATCGCTATCTGAAAGCCCAAACGACTTTTCACACATGTTTTATAAATAATTTAATACCCTTATGGTTCTAAACAGACAATAATTAGATTTTTTTTCTCAGAAAAACGTACTGGACTTGTGGTGTCCCTCAGGGGCCACTACTTGGACCATTATTGTTTTCTCTGTATGTAAATCAGACCATACCTATAGATATCAAGGCTCCATGCTTGATGTTAGCCACTGCAATCTTAGCTGGTCTCCGTTCATCTGCTCCAGGTGTCTCATCCATCTCCATCTCATCCTCTTCCACTTTACTTTCCTTCGCTCGCTGTCTATCCTCCTTCCTTCTTTCCTCCTCTCTCATTAACACTTCCTTGCACTGGAATATTGAAATAAAATAATGTTTATTAATTTACGAAATATCCATTGTCAATTGATATGTATTACACGTATGTGAATTCCTTCTTAGAGACAGGGTATTCTACTGACGCTACTTCAGAATTACGTATACTGCCACCTGCTGCTTACAATATCCCAATGTGTTGACAGACATGTCCTACAATGCATCACTAACTGCATCATGTTGCGTGGTGATGCTTAAGTACAGGAACCAGAAATCGCTTTATGTACGCCTTCACCAAAAGATAGCGCAAATGAAATACATTACAGCAGTACATAAATAAATATTTCATCAATTCAAATCGGTGTTAAGTCAGTGTCTTACCCTCTCAAATGCATCTTCACCATCAGCCGTTTTTCCAATCTGCCGATAATATCGAGCCTTCAGCCAGTAAACTGTTAAAACACAAATGTAGAGATAATTAATAAAATGTTGACATTCAGAGTAAATGTTATCCTTTCTGTGCAATCTACGAGTCAGAAGATGTGGAGCCTTGTGAGTAAATACTGAAATGTTTTATAATGCCATCAACTTAAAGATAGACAGCCAATGACGAATGACTTGTAATATGACGGTACCATTACACCTACTGATGGTACAATGAAAGGTTCCCCATTCCCTACACATGACAGGGATGAAACAATAATGGTACCACTATACCTCTTGCTGGTACTGAAGGTCACATAGCACCTGTTGCATCAAGATAAGTTACTTACTTAAACATAAACAAACATAACAATGGTACCATCACACCTACTAAGTACTAATGGTACAATGAAAGAGTCCCCATCCAATCCACTTGAAAAGGTTTAATAAAAAATGGTACCACAATAACCATAGGTTGTTTACAGTGGCCATAGATCCAGATGCATGAATTGCATCAGGTAACTTATTCATACATTTAACGGTACCATTACACCTACTGATGGTACAATGAAAGGTTCCCCATTTAATATACATGACAGGGTTAAAACATAAAAGGTACCACTATACCTCTTGCCGGTATCACTGGCCACAGGTCTGGTAGCATGTATTGCATCAAGGTGAGTTCTTGGAGGTACATCATATCGTCTTCATGGTGCTCTCCCCACTTGTAGGTGCAAGTTGTGGTGTTTGCGCCGAGCCTGTGATCAAGAAAGAGAAAGATACATCAGGGCTTGACACGTCTACACATTACATTACTGGCTCCAAGATTTTTTTCTGACTTGTTTTCAATTACAGATTGATCAATCAATCTTATTTATTGGGTTTTAGCCACAAATATGTTTAAACAATTAAAATTTCTCCTAGGAAGCATTACATTTATATATAAGTTATTGTCCTAATGGCAGACTAATGAATATCAATAAGTCAGAATGAATGAGGACAGCTTGGGTATTTGTTTCTAGTTCATCGTGACTGTGCCATGGACCAGTGATGGCCTGGTGGTAGAGTCGCTGCCCGGCAAGCAGTAGATAGCAGGTTCAAACCTCGCTGGCTCCAAGATTTTTTTCCGACTTGTTTTCAATTACAGATCAATCAATCGATCTTATTTACTGGGTGTAAGCCACAAATATGTTTAAACAATACACATTACTGGTCTAGATCATGCACACACACACAACTAAAATTTCAGTATAGGCCTCCAAAATGTCAATCTAAAATGGGGCCCGGTGTAAATGGGAACCCCTAAAAATAAATGAGTTAGGAACTGTAACAAATCTTAGCTGGAGCTTACCACAAAATAATAAAAATTAGAAACAGATTATGGTAAGATCTAGGCAACTGTATATATGAAGAGTTTAATTCCAAAAGGAGCTAAATCCCCTTTTTATGAAAATTGAGTTATTGATATCAGAACATTGTTTACTACAGTACCCATCTTTCAACAAAAGTATTTGCCTAAAATTTGGGAGCTATTGTGACAAAATGCACCTTCTAATATTACTAAACGCCCGTACAAAATCTGGTAAACAAATTCGTTTTTCTCTCAATTTACAAAAATGGATTTTGCTCCTTTTGGAATTCAAGTCTTCATATGTGGACCTCTTTATCAATAAAAATAACAGCTCATACGGTATCATACATGATTGCCATTGACTTACATGGCTGGGGATGCTGCAGGCGTATTGCCATTAGTCTTAGCAGACAGACACTGATCTAGGTTGAACTCCGCGGATAGAAGGCACATCATACTCATCTCCCTCACAACTATTTCGTCTTCATCGCAGCTGCAGAAAAGGTAGAACAAAATTTTAAATAAAAACATATTTAAAGGTCAACCACTGTTTTCAACAATTTTAATTTTTGAAAAAACAGAAAAATCAGAGAAACAGAATTTCAAAAGGTTGAATACTAACACAGAAATAATAGGACAGTTGTGAATTTTTGAAAATTGAGAATAATGGAGATCTTGAGTCTAAATTGGAAAATTTATCTTTAGACAAAGATCAAACTGGGCACAACTCTCCCATTTGCTGCACCCCAACATACCATCTGCTTGGAGCCTGAAGGGCTTTAAGTCATATACTTTTACTACTTTGAAATTCCAGTTCTCTCCAAAGCATTTTTCTTCTTTTGATGGCTGTAATCCAAAAATAACAGGCCTTCCCTGACTTTAACATCAGAAAGAGGCCCAGACTCAAATGACAACCTAGTCGATAGAATGTGATTCAATGGGGCGAGAACTCTCTCCAGTTTGCTTTACATTAAAATATTACAAATCTCCAAATCTCCCCTTTTCTCTCTTCTCCTTCTAGAGAGCTGTGCTAAAAACATATCAGGCCCTTTCCAACTTTAAAAACCTCTGAAAAAGAGTCAGGTTCAACTTACCAGAGCAATTCAGGGAGACTGATATGCTTTCTCAATCTCTTGTACACATCCAGATACACTGCGCCCAATCCATCAGGCCACTTGAGATCATGTTTGGCAACCAGTCTTTCCAGGTATCTACTCATGACATCGATGATGCCATTGTTCACTTGACATTCTACCAGTAAACTGTGAACATCGTCTGTTTCCACGGATCCGAAGGAATCTCTTTCATTTACTGGAGATTCTGCAGGGTTTTTTTTTTTTTTTGGGGGGGGGGGGGGATAAGAAAACTATATTTTGAAGATAATAAAAGAAAACAAATTAGGTGTATTTGGTTCAATTATTTTTCTAACCCGACTCACTTATCGTACGCTTATTGAAGATTCCATGCTAAGCTGTGATTGGTTTCCTTTTTATGTAACTGCCTCCTCTGTAATTCTTCTGAAATTCAATTCTTCATTTCGCTTTGCTCCCTCTTATCTCATTCCAATTATTTATCCTCTCTTTCTCTCTCTCTCTCTCTCTCACACATTTCCCAGGCTCTCTAGAATCACTGTCTTTCTCTCCAAAATAATTTCTCCTTCTCTTTCTCTTTACCTCTACCAGTCTCTCTGTTCTCTCTCTCCCTTGTTTCATCTCTTTCTCATCATCTCTACAAATCTCTTTCCTCCTTTCTATTTGTCTTCCTTGCTCTTCCTCTCCTTCACATCCACATATCAATATTTCCCTCTTCTCTCACTGTCACTCCCTCTTCTCTCTCTCTCTCTCTCTCTCTCTCTCTCTCTCGTTCCTTCTCTATCTGTCTATCTCACTACGCCATGTCTCTAACATACCAAGAACACAGCACAACATACAGTTCGGGATTTTTTTTTTAAACGGGGGGGGGGGGGGGGGGAAGGGGGTATATAAATTTAAGACGATTCTTGAAACACATTTGAGTTTGACACAAATTTTCTTCACATTTTTTTTCTCTCACCTCTTGCTTTCTTTACATCTATTTCCTTAGAATCCTTATCCCCTGACTTCTTGAGCTGCAGCTCCTCCTCCTCGTCATCACTGACTAGGAGAGTCGAGGGAAGGAACTGGCGGAGTACCTCAGTATAGTTTACTATCTCCTCTTCTTCTTTTTTCTTCACTGTTGTGTTGCGCACCTGTAATGATGGGAAGCATGGTTGATTTGAAACAATAAAGGTAAAGTGAGACGGAACTAACAAATTACCGCAATACAGTTTTCTATCTCCTTCTTTTATCCTTTTCACTGTTGTATTGCACACCTGTAATGAAAGAAGCATTGTTGATTCGGAATAACAAACTAAGGTAGAGTGAGACGGAACTGATGGAGTACCACAGTATAGTTTACTCTCTCCTCTTCTTCTTTTTTCTTGACTGTTGTGTTGCGCACCTGTAATGAAAGAAGCATGGTTGATTTGAAATAATAAGGTAAAGTGAGACGGAACAGATGGAGTACCACGGTATAGTTTACTCTCTCCTCTAATTTTGTTTTACTGTTGCATTGTGTACCACAGGTCTGGTGCACCGGTGATGATGGAAACATTGTTGATACAAAATAATTAAGGTAAATTGAGAAGGAACTGATGGAGTACCACAGTATAGTTTACTATGTCCTCTTCTATTTTTTTTCTTTACTGTTGTGTTGCACACCTGTAATGATAAAAACGTTGTTAATTTGGAATAATAAAGGTGAAGTGAGAAGGAACTGATGGAGTACCACAGTATAGTTTACTATCTCCTCTATTACATTTATATATAATAATATATATAATAATAATAGCCTAATAGTCCACTCCAAATTTGATTAAACCGAAACGGAAATTATTTTTGCCCAATTGATCGTGAGCCCGGCAGCCACTGAGCAGCGCCAGATTGACGTTGCTCCATCCCTTATTGTTGAACGCCAAACAAGGTAGCAACAACTCCCATCTTTTAACGTCTTTTGGTATGACGCGGCTGGGGTTCGAACCCACGACCTCCCGGTTGTGAGGCGGACGCTCTACTGACTGAGCCAACACTCCAGTAGCCGGTTGATGCTCTTATCTTGAAGCGTTCAATCTTTAAAATCGAGCGCATCTGATGCCAGCACCTAATATGTAATGCACTGGCAAAAAAAAACCCTACATGTACGCAATGTCATCTCTTTCCATAGGCCATGTTCATAATGCTATCAAATTTAATGCACCAATCTTTGCTAAGTGCCTCATTACAAATGATATCATTCACCTGTTACAAATAATTGTATTTCAATAGTCAGAATGTCAATTGCACACATTACTTGTTGATAGGTAGGACAAGCCATAATACAGTCAAACCTGTCTATAGCACCGCCCAAGGAAAACACAAAAAGTGGTCTCTGTAGACAGGTGCATTTGCCCTACCTAAATGGTTAGATTTCTTACCCTGGCTGATGGAGTACCACAGTATAGTTTACTCTCTCCTCTATTTTTTTGTTACTGTTAATTTGTGTACCACAGGTCTGGTGTACCGGTAATGATGGGAACATTGTTGATACAAAATAATCATGGTAAAGTGAGAAGGAATAGTGGTCTTTGTAGACAGGTGGTCACTAAGGCAGGTTTGACTGTATTTGCCCTACCTAGCAACAAAAAAATGGTCAGATTTCTTACCCTAGCTGAGCGCCGCTTCCCCGGGGCAGGCATGTCCCTTAGCAACCTCTTCCTCTTCTGCCCTCTCCGGCTCTTCTCTGCCTGGCTATCCTCGGCATCCATAGAAACCGCATCTTGGTTTGAAAAGGGACAGAAATACAATGGTAATATTGAGAGGGCACACATAGAACTAAATCCTTGTCATTGTTACAAACTACTGTTAATCACATACATATTCATGATTATGTAAATGTATGCTCATGATTATGTAAATGTATGCACATGGGCATTCGTTATGAGCTGGTGAATGGGAGATTCAAGAAACCAACACAGTCATGGGTAAAACTTTGTTGTACTTTGAAATAACAGCTCTCTGAAAACTAGAAATCTAAAGCTTTGAAAACGAAAGTTGCAACATAAATACTAGCTTTTGACTTAATGACATCCTCTCATCGCCTCAGCTTTAGATTTCAAGTTTTCAGAGAGCTTTTATTTCTCTGACAGATCAGGGGCCTGTTTCATAAAACTTGTTATCAATAACAAATTCAAAAACTCCATGACAAATTTGCTCTCAGCCAATCAAATACCACGATTTCAGTAGCTTATAACAGTTATTGAAACTTGTCATTGATAACAAGTTTTATGAAACAGGGCCCAGGTCCACATGTTATGTCGTCACCATAATTAAGTGCTTACCTTCGTGCTGGATTTTTGTCTTGTCCTGGGAAGATTCGCCCATGGTAGACTCCCTACCAGACTGCTGGATGCTATCCTGGCTGCTCCCTGCTGCACTGTCTGCCTGCAGCTCCATGTTGGGTACGTCTGAAGGGGCTGGGGTGGAGTCTAGCACTGCAGTGGTGCTGTCAGGAGGTTCCTGCTCTTTCTCCATCTTTGGAAGAGAACAATTGTTGAAAATCTATTTTTATTCTATCTGATTTATGTATTTATTGTGACCAAAAAGGCTGGATTTCAGTAAGATTCAATCTGCAAATTTACTTGTGGTCACCTAATGTAAGATCATATATTTAATTGCGTTCACACATCTACCCACTTTGGTAAGTAAGTTTTCCTTTCCTTTTCTTTTGTAATGGGTATCTCTTTTCCCCCTAAGCTTCTTAGGACCATCAGCAGTTTAATGCCTCCCAGTTGATCGCTAGGATATGGTAAGTGGGATAACTTTCCCCTGCTGTGAGTTTCATGGTTTGTACCCTAAAATATACCATATCATGTGATACCTATTTTACAAAACTTCAATCATTGATTACAGTGTAAAATGGAAAGTACTGTAGTGAGGCCAAAACCAACATTTTCCATACGCCTTGTACACAACACAAAGTTGTCATACATGAATATACAAATGTTTAATTGAACCACAAGCTAAGAGATTAGAAACAAAATCTGAGCCCTTTTAAAGCCCCACTGCACTACTTATAGCTACTTGCACCTTCTATATAGCACAAAATGCCTATCGGTGACGGTTGGTCCCCCATGATCCTCTTTTTCTTATGTTAATTGAGGGCTGATTTGATGAGATATCCACCTGTCAGTGACCATGCAGGGAGGTCTAATCCCTCCTGGCCAAACTAGTGCAGATGAGATTTAAGGTCAGGATTCTCCAAGCCTTTACCAACTTACATCCACAGCTGATACAGATCGATGCAATGAAAGAGTATTGGTGTTGCCAATTTGAAGAAGAGAAAGATGATCACTTAACCCTTACTGTACTGGGCTATTTTGAGCACCCTCTGACTGGGGGGGGGGCCTGAGAGGCCCCCCCCCCCCTATGATCTCGGCTGTCGATTGTCCGATGAACACGAAAATTTGCATGTTTGTAGATATTTACGTAAGGAACAAGATGGTATAATTAGTTTTTTCCAAATATGCAAATTTTTGTCGTTAGCCTAATTAATTATGCAAAACGCGCTAATTTTATGCATTTTACAGAAAACGTGTCAAACTCCAATTTTTTTATGTTGAAACTCATTATTCATACGAAACTTCTTTTCTAACACAAAAAAGTTATTTTAATGTAATTAATAATGATAATTTATGCAAATTTTGATGCGATTTGTAATTTTTTTTTTTTTTTTTGATGACATGCGCATACTAATTGTTATGTAACGCCTTACAGGTATATCCGATTTCGACGAAAATGGTATCAAAATGTGCGTAAGACTTGAGGGAAAAAAGTCATGAAACGACAATTCAAAATTCCAAGCGGTTGCGGCGCAATCTCCGAAAATGTCGAGGGGGGGGCCTCCCAGGCCCCCCCCCCCCCCAGTACAGTAAGGGTTAACAACCCTTACAAATTCTTGTTATGCATGGGACATGAGTTTGCCTACCGATGCCTCTAACGACTTACATCTATAGCTGGTGCAGATGCAGCGTCCTCTGGCAGGACAGTTCCTTCTTCTTGAGCTTCACGGCTCTTTAGAAAGGCTTCAGCAAGCTGTTTAAGGGTCAACGCAGAGCTTCCAAGGGTCGCTGTCTGCTCTGATGTACCCGCATCTTCTGTCATCGTTTTGCTCTCTACAGGTTCTGTCGTCTTGCTCTCTTCACTTTTGGTCTTCTCATCTAGCACCGTCTCCACATCCACATCCATAGATTCCTCATCATCTACTTTTAAAACAATGCATAATGGATTTTTCAGAACTTAAGAAGACCAGATGATAACTTGATTTAGAAAGGAACTGCAACAGGATTAAAGAAGAGTTCCTACCAACTACCAGTCGATGGGAAGTCAAGCCCTTTGTATAGGGCCGCAAAAAAAGAAAAATCGAAATTCATACATAGGACCCAGAAACACAAACCCTAAACACTCCAATCTGGACCCCTTAAAAAGATGGCGTACAGCCTTAATTTACATTTGGGTACAGACCTTTCATGCCATCATCCGAGAGAGGTGACTCAGGATTGAACCCTGGGTCTTTGTACAAGCAGACCACATAGCTAACCACCAGACCACTTAACACAGTCAATGCCTCGTTTCTGTGTCTTTTATATGGACTAACAAGTCTGTCGACATGTTTTGAAGAAGAAGAATGCACTGCTATTCCTTCAAAATAAATTTCCTGTAATATACTGTACCTGCTTGCTGTGGTTGTTCAGCCTCTTTGGCCTTTTCACCTATCTGCCCTGGGGTCTGCTCCCCCATGTGCTCTGGGGTGTCTGTGGGTATCTGGTGGTCCTCTGTCTCCCCTTCCCTTCTACCAGACACAGGGGATGCTGTAGCTTTATTTTGATTGGAGGGATCTACGTCCATTGGAGCAGGAGAAGGTCCCATCTTTGCTCTTTCTGATTGAACATCTTTGACTGCTTTGGACATTTAAAGTGAAAAGAGAAACATGTTAAAGAAAAATTTGAGTTCAGGTCATGTGATTGCATTGTGAAAGAAACGTTGTGGAATCGATCAGAAAAGGTTGATCATCTAGCATATAAGTATTGGTGTGTACTGCTAGGTTCTGGATTCATCAAAACGATAAGAAATTTGGCCCAGTCTTGGTAAAGTTACAAGCACTGTACACAGAAAGATGTAATACTTAAAATATTAAGGCATTTGAAGAGCCATGCTTTTCAGGAAACATTTTTTATCTGATGTTCTTCCACGCTTGCATAATACAATGATAACACTCACAACTTATTTTTCCTAGAACTTATCTTCTCTTTAAGGGCTTGTCCCACGTGATAATATTTATGATATCCATCTTGGTAGGAAATGTAATGGATTTTTAAAAAAAATTGCTGACGGCTCGATAGCATAAATCAGCAAGCATCATGCCTTTTCTTCATAGATCGATTTTATTGTTATCTTTGAGATACATGTATGATCGGCCCTCAAGAAATGATGAGGATGAAAATGAAAACACCACTACAAGCCAGTGCATAGCTCCTCACCATTCCTCATTTTTACTTTCATTTGATTGATTAATTCACGGAAAAAATAATTTAAACATTTTGGGGGCTACCTTTCAAGCTTGTTTGCATGAAAATAACACTCTTTGATTTGTTTTGCATTGAACTCTATGCTCTTTTATGACTTTCGGGGGCTCTTTTTGGCATTTCAGGGGCTACTTCGCCCCGAGCCCCCGTGTATTTTTCACTGTTGAAAACCCACAAACTGTTGCAAATTGTTGAGAAATGTTGTTTTGGTGGATAGAAAACCTTACATATCTACAAAATGTCATTGGAATAATTCATGAATATTTCAGTCATTGTAATTGAAGCTATAGCATATCTGGACTATGTGCACAGCTCGCAAAAGTTTCAGACACAGCCATATTTTCTGATTTAAGCAGGACTGCACTACTTGTAGCTACTTGCGCCCTCTACATAGCAAACAATGCCTAAGCGGTACCCGTTGGTCCCCTATGATCCACTTTTTCTTATAAAGTGAGAGCTGATTTGATAAGAGATTTGAGATAACCACCTGTCATTGACCACGCAGGGAGATCTAATCCCTCCTGGCCAAACTAGTACAGACAGGCTTTAAAAGTTAATATGTACATACCTGTCTCTTTAGACTTGTAATCCTCCAGATCAATTATAGTGACGAGGCTCTGAGGAGACAACAAAAAAACAGGGATAAACAGGAAAGTCATGATACAAATCCGTTTTAGCACTCACACATGGAATTACAGTTTGTCTCATTCCTACTTCACCATCTCCTATACCGGTACCTTATTAATTATTTTTTTAAGTTGTATTTATTTGATCACGGTAAAACTCACATCAGCCTAAAAAGACTGCTTTTCAGCAAGTCTGTGTTATAAACATAAAATAGGTTAACATAAAACAGATCATATAGACACCAAATTGAATATAAATAAATAAAAAATGCATCTTAAAGATGACATACATAACATGAAGTGAAGAGAGAAAGCTAATATACAATTTTTGATTTACAAACATAAACGTGTATGATATAAAATATAATTTTGGTATTTCTATTTGAGAAACGTCTTGCTTCATCTAGCTCCCTTTTACTCTCTATTCTATCTCCTTTCTTATTCTTCCTTCATTTTTCCCCTCTTATTTTACCACATTTCTCTTTTTTTTTCTCTCTTTCTTACTGTCTCTTGTTCTCCTTTTCTCTTTCGTTCTCTGTCCCGCTTGCTCCCCTTCTCTCTCTCTCTCTCTCTCTCTCAGAATGTTTATCTCGTCAAATTTCCTCTCCGAAAATATGTACACATGTATCCTTTCTACAGTTCCTTTAGAATATAATTATAGTGCCTTACAAAGTGACTATTATCAACAGAGATCTGTCCAACATCATTTTTAGCAAACATGTCACCTTTTCCAACAGATATCAGTCCTAGTGATTTGTGTTATGCATGCATGATTTGTTTTGTTATGAAAGCGGACTCACCATTGGTGGATCCTTCGATGTCATGTGATCATATAAGGCAACTAGTCTTTCTCCAAGAGGCTTCCACCTAGGACAATATAAACTTAAAATATTCAATAATTCAACAAGAAACAAGGAAGATTATTAAACTATGGCAGTACCAAGCCTGAATGAATGTTTATTAATCTTTATCCATGAAAATACATTGTTCATATACAGGTAACATAGTAATAAAGATGTAACATAAAACCCAGGACAGAGATTTAAATTACATAGGATGCATCTCATGCAGGGTTACAATGCCAATACATAATAACAAATTGAAAAGAAAACAATATAACCTCAGTTTTTTAAATGTAAACATTAATAATTCCTAACAAATAACACTATCATGCTCATTTCAAACTCCAGAATAAACCATTTTAAAATTACAAAATGAAATTACATATTACAATTAATATTATATATTACAATTACGAAAATCAAGCAATCATTGGAACTTTACAATAGAATAAAATATCTCACTTTAATTCTGTCAGTGGTTGAAGGAACTTGATCCTCGGCAAGGGCGGTGCTTTGGCAAGCTCCTGTCTCTTGTACCTTAGTGATAAGGCTTCATCTACTATCTAAAAGATATCATGAAAAGATACAAAGAAGAAACAATCAAGAAAATCCACACATTTCTTTCTAATCTGTCTCTTTAAAGGCATTGTTTAACAATGTTTCCAGTTTTACAAATCTGAGATGCATGACCCTAAGTGTTATATTGAAGTTTTACCATACTCATTTTCCACAATAGAGTGTAGTGTTATAAAAACCATTGGGGATTTTCCAACATGACCGAGTCTGTGTGTGTAAGTATTGGCGTGGGAATGAAATTTCAAATTCAAATCATAAATATCTTTATAATCAGACAGCTGATCGGCTTGTAAAAGTCAGGGAATTCCTGACTGACCTAAAGGTTTATAATTATGATTGCAGCATGAGCTAAATCCAGGATTTTGCTAAAATCAGAGACAAAGATACTCAATCCCTTTAATTCTTTTCTTGGTTTCTAGCACCAATGCTTGCATTACTGTTGGCCAAAAAAAAAAAGGAAACAAAAAGAAAACAGACATATGAACAAATAAATGTCATTCACATACTGTATAAGCAGTTATTTTCAAGAGGGTTTAATTTTTGTGAATTCGTGGGAAACTTTGTGAATACTTCATGCCCATTCATTAATTCTGCTGTGTGCTATTAGCCAAAGCAACGATTCGCGGAATGTCTCTTAGCCTGTCATTCGCAAAAATATCAGCTTATACAGTATATAATTATGTTTTTCATAGTTTGTCCCTATTCTTGTTACCTTCACTCAATCAGTTTCTCTCCCTCCCTCCCCCTTTCTGTCTCTATTTCTAAACAGAATATCATAATGTCCCGACGACAGATTGTTGACCGATTCGAAACGTCAAGCCCCTCCTACCACCCATCCTCTCCTACAGGCGCTAAAGTTCTCTTTAGAACTATAAGCTCAAGAAAGATTACCAACAATCCTTTTCAGGACTCCCTAATCCTCCCCCTCTCACATGGTGCAACTGTAAGCCTACTGTATAGAATATCATGATATAAAGAGCATTTGTTTACCAATATTTACATGTATTTATCCTTGCCCCTCCTTTCCCCCTCACCCCCGCCCCCAAAAAACAACAACAAATTGTCATACCTTTTGTCGCTTATCTTTGGGTACTTCATAGTAAAAAACATCATTTTCACTGCATAAGAAAAAGAAAAATTATGACAGTAAATATCAGTATGAAAGTGAAGACTGTTGACCTTAGCATCAGGAATGATAATCATAAATCATAAGAAAGGAAACAACGGAATTATTCTTTGTTACAGGGCCCCGATTACAAGCAGATTTCTGCTTCTTAGGGGTCCTAACCATTACATTGTATATTGTCATCAGAATTGTTTTATATTGGTTGAATAAAGATTTGAATTAAAAGATTTGAATTGAATTGAATCATCATCATCTATAATCTTGTTTCTCTGTCTTTGATATTTTCGCCCTCTTCTTTCTTGTTATTGGTACCCCCTCATCATTTGACCTTATATTTACTTTTAATTGTCTAATTTGTTTCTTATTAGTGAGGGTAGTCCTCAACAAATAATTTTTGATTTTTGACTACCCCTTCCATTTGCTGATTTTTCTTTTTAAAACATACATTGTTCCATATGGAGTCGCTTTATAGGTACTGTACATGTTCTATTATTGTATTGTATATATGTATTTTATTGTATGTATTTTTTTATGTTTGGCATTTGTGGAGAAATAAATTGTATTGAATTGAAATATCTGTGAAATCTTGCTTCTCCAATAGAAACTATGTTCCTTGTAAAGTAGTTTGTTATTACCAGTGTTTGAACAGATCCAGGCAATCTCTTCTCAGGCAAGGCTGCTCAGAGTACATCTGATCTCTCAGGGCAAAACCTACATCATAAGAAAACAGAGGAAAATGGCCTGATGTATTGATGCAAGAACCAAATTTTTCATGAGTTAATGACAATGAAAATGACAAAGATAATAAACGTAGCAATGGCAATCACAAATATTGACACTGTAAATGACGATGGAAATGTTGAAAAACATGGGTAACGATAGCAACACTGATAATGACAATGATGATTGTGAAAATGACATAAAGCCAAGAAGAAACATTCACGAATGGCAAAAACGCCCCCCGAAAATTTCTCGTGTCAGTTGTGATCTAGTAGTTTCACAGATGAAACTGTTGTAAATCTGAACATTACATGAGCGCATAGGTTTTTGGTCAGAAAGTAATCCTTACCAACAAAAAAACGTAGGCTGAGAAATTAAAAACAAGTACTTGCCTTTGGTGTATCGTTTGTCCTTCTCGAGTGCTTGGGCTATGTAGTACAGACAAGCTGCAAGAAAGTTAAAAGGAAACATAAATATAAGAAAAAAAAAAAATGGGCAGGTTCAATACACAATGGTATATTTGTATTAAGCACTATATAAAAATTTAATATTATTATTATTATTATTAAAAGATATAGACCGGTATTGGTAAAATTGCGGTTCAAGGGTTTTGGGTGCAAAATATCCATTCAATATTGTTTAAATATTATCAATTTTCCCTGCAAAATTTGTATCATCATGTATTAGTCAAAACATATTCTTTCACATGATTGGTAATAAGAGCTTCCATTTTATTTTTTGAGAGGGGGCGTTTCCAAAACTGGTCTATACCCAGCAAACACAGAACGTTTTCAGAACGTTTTCAAAACGTTTTTTTTAGGTCCTGTACGTCTTCGTCCTAAATGAACGTTTTAAAAACGTTTATATAACATTACAGTTTGGACTTCTCATTTACGTCAAAGTTTAGGTTTTTGAGAACGTTTAAAAAACGTTTTTTGGACGTTACAAAATTAAACGTTTGGTATAAGACGTTTACAGAACGTTTGATATAGGACGTTTACAGAACGTTTGATATAGGACGTTTACAAAACGTTTGTGGACGTTACAAAATAAACGTTTTGTACATAACGTTCACAGAACGTTTTATATACGTCCAATTCAATAAATCAACTAAGATTTTTTTTTAAACAAATACCAGAATTAAGCATCATATTTTGTCTACGTCCAACTACTAAGGATAAATAAAAACAAATGAAAACAGATCACTAAAATACTGTAGGCGATTTCTTGAATTGAAATGAAAACGAGATTTGTTTGTTTTATCATATAAATGCATACACAATTCATAAACAAAAATACACAAGCAAAACATATTTTTATACATTTTACATACTCAATTTTATTACCGGTAATTTCAAATCATTTATCTTACATCTTTACACAACAACGAACGAGGCCGCCGCCGCCGAGGATTGATCGATGACGTCAGCGCTATGTGCGTGAAAATTACATTGAGAATTTTCCCATTGAATACCGTGTGTGCCTTTGCAAGAGCTATCAAGAAATCCTGAACTATCTACCTAATTTGTGAGACTGCAACACCAATGTAAGTGATATTTTACCATTTTGATATCTGTTAGGTGTTTAAATGTTGTTTGAGTGAATTCGAGACGTGTAAAATGTGGGAAAACATTTAAATGAGTATCGGCTTGTGTCGTGACATGTCTGCATGTAACTCCGGGAAGCTCCAACACCGGCGCGCCGGTGTTGGAGCTTCCCGGAGTTAGTCTGCATGCTGCATTCATGCATTAGCGATAATAACGTGCATGAAAATTTACTTTTAACCAACCTGTGAGTGTGAATGCAATGTGATACATGCCAAACAAAAAGGCGTATGTTAACCAGACGCGTTACTGTTATTGTTGATTGTTGTATGATTGAATCCAGAATGATGTGAATTAACCCAACTTTCACCTAACAGTAACACATTAATACATGTCATGTAGCAGAAAGAGTTACTTAAAATCACTGAAAGAACTTGAATTTATTTCTGATATGGTAAAGGTCTACATGTACATTGTAACTGTAAGTTAGTCTAGTAGATCTATGACCGAGTGACTTAAAGGGATCCGGTAACTTTGTCTCAGATTCTGAAAAAAATTCTGGATTTAGCTCATGATGCAATGATAATTATAAACCTTTAGGTCAGTCAGGAACCCCATGACATTTACAAGCCGATCGCCTGTCTGATTATCAAGATATTTATGATTGGAATTACAAATTTTGAAAAGGGCTTCAATATTACACCATATCACAGACACTGATAACACGTAGGGCCGTGTATCTCAGATTTAACATTGTTAAACGATCCCTTTAAAGTCTTCAGTGAAGATGCATGGCCATGTGTTTCGGACTCCCCACACGTATCCGCACCGCTGGTATTAGATTGCGCGTGGCCATTTTGCCCACACATTTGCACGGGAGTCAAAATCAGGGGGGGGGGGGTCTGCCTATCAAATGATAGGCAGACCCCCTTTTTTGTTTGTTCATTTGAAAGGGGGCTGGGGCGCAAGCTGGGGGGGGGTGTTAGCAAGGTCTGAAATACCCCGGTGCTATTAGGGTTAAGAGAGTTTTCTGAATACCACCCCTGCTGATATACACAACGAATCACCAGCATAAAGAATTTTGTTAGCATTTTTGGCCTGGACATTGTCAATCTCTAGGTGTGCATCAACATACGCTACTTGTATGAGTACAGTAGACCACTGCCTTTGTTGTCGAGTGCTGCGCTGCAATTGAATTTATATGCTAGAAGGATGCTAGATGATGTTTTTAACCCTAATAGCACCTGGGGGAGGGAGGGGGGGGGGGGGCATAATGTACCAATTCATCAAAATTGAAAATTAACATGTTGAACTCAAAATGAATTCATAAAGCTTGAACATTTTTCAAAAATTCTTTTCTTGCTTGATATTTTTCTAATGTCTGTGATGTTTTTCCAGATATGGAGTGTGACCCTGAGCCACTTCGCAGAAGCCCGAGAAAGGCAGATAAGTCGAAGACTAAGGAACTTCCTCTCCCCAAATTGTCAACAACATCCATGATGGCCAGATTTGTCCCCTTAAGCCCGACGGGCCCAATCCAGAGGGGATCATCTCCATCTACAACTACATTCCCCTCTCCTTCGACTTCTCGCCAAAGCCAGCCGCCGACACCAAAAGCTAGAACCTTGGACAGTAAGTATTTACGTAGAGAATTTCACAAACAAAATATCTCTTCTCAAGAACTTAATAGTATGTTTCATAGGAGGTCTATTGATTAGATTTTGGAGTACAGCATATTTAAACTACAAACAAAATTTACTATTTTTTACCAAGATGCTACACTGATATAAGAGAGAGAGGTTGTCAATATAAATACAACATCAAAAGTAAGTTCCCCCCTAAAGAGCCCCATCAAATCTTCCAGTGGAAAAATCAAGAAAAAAAACGTAATTTTTTGTTCATGTTGTGATCATTCAGCCGTTAAGTCACGGATGTCACTAATTTTCGAGAATCTGCTTCCTAACAACCCTAGCTATATCCAATGCTTGGTTTCAACTTGAATAATTTGTTATACTCGAAGATTTGATGGGGTTCTTTAGGGGGAAACTTTCTTTTGATGTGTTTAATTTTGATTTATTTTTATAAAAAAAGCAGGGGTATATTTTTCTGCAAAATTGCTTTCAGATTCTTTCTGTATGTGTTGCATTGTCTGATGCTTTGTACAAGTATTGTCATTGCAGCTTGGTGATGTATTCCTGAAATGCGATAGTTGAAAAGCTGTCTTACATATCAGTCACACTAAAATTACATACTCTTCTTAGCTACCAAAATGACCTAATTTGTTAATGTATTTTTTTTTACTCCTTTTGTTTTCCTAGACAATTTTCAACAGCAGGTACTTCAAAAACTTCAGAAGCTGGAAGATGTCCAGGCCCAGATAGTGGAGACGCTGGCAAACCTGGTTGCCAAATCATCAGTGAGTTTACGGGCAGGTCCTGCCGACCTGCAGGAGCCCTTTGCGGAACCGCTCAAGACAGGGAGTGAATTCGACTTGCTCGAAATGAGACTCGTAGAGTCTGATTTTAAGAAGAGAATGGTAAGTTTAAAAATACTTGCATACTAATTTGGCATTATTTCATCATCCATTCAAATGACTTTGTTTTTCCTTTTTGTACAGGTTTAATTATCTAAACCTGAAATATCCTGAGTTTCTGATTTATACATGCCTTGATTACTTTATAGCCATGTTTAAAAAAAAAAGTGAAAGCCTGTGAATTTTGCAAATGATAAATTAATATTTACCGCATCAGGGTGAAGGTTTTAGCGGAGAAACATTCATAATAATGTATGGAAATGAGACGGTTGGCTCCTATTTATGTGAGAATCTACGGCATTGTAATTGATAATGGTTCTTTTAATTTCAGATCAACTACCTGAGTCTAGTCGGCGGGGGCAATATTGCCCAAACAAGTCGGCGTATCATGAAAAAGCTGGGGTCAAATAATCTTTGGTCAGATTTCAACGTGAATGGGAGGAAGGGGAAGCGTGGTCTGAAGTCAACAAGATTTGTTCCCGTCATTGTCAGTAAGTAATCAATTAGTATATGATTAGCCAATTTCAATTTTATTTTATATGTTTCTGGATTCACCCGATGAGTTACAATGATTGGTGATCAATTGGACATTGATGGTCTCTAGCAACCTTGCTGCCTTTGAAGTCGCATAATAGCATTGTTTTCTGCTTGTAAGGTAGCTGTTGAATTTGGCCTCTAAGGAGTAGTTATGTTTTATGCCCATCTGAACAAGGAATTACTTATGTGAGAGTGTGCAGATGTGTATCCATGTATTTCTTCATACAAAAATGCCCATTTTTGCAAAAAAAAAAAAGGGGTGGGCCATAACATGGGAACCGACATACCATTTTCCCCTAATACATTTGAGAGGAGTGTAATGATATTGATTGTCCGAATTGCCATGGAATGACCCATTTGTCATTTAAGGTGTGTAATCTGTATCGTCTTATTTTAATGTGTCATCAAAAATAATTTTAATATAATGATCCATGGCGTCTGCACTTACGTCTTTCAGGAGCCTGCATGAAGACCGACCAGGGCGCCAAAGAGATGGAGATTGAAGAAGTCGTAGGGGACTTTCTCAAGCGAACCCCATTTCTTCCAGGAGGAAAGAAATGTAAGGTAAATTCCTTTTACTTTTGTTTGTGTTTTAATTTTTTATTTTTTATTTTTTTCTCTTTATATTATGTGGATTTCTATCAAAATACAAAAATATGTTGCAAGAGAATATCAGATCAATTTACTATTTCAAAGGGCATTCAGCCTTTTTTGACCAATTTTTGTTTGGACATTAAAAAAATGTGTATTTCAAAGTTATCTTTTGATTGAATGAGTGAAAATTCTGGTGTTACGTGTATGTTCCCTTTTAAAGGGATAGACCCAATATCTGTAAAACAATATTGTACATGAAGCACATCATTAGTCCAGTTTTGCCCTTGTTGATAGGGGTGGCCGGATTCACCTCACTGCCACCCTAGCTTATCCAGACGTCAGTTTTTAGGCATTGGTCTCGAGACTTAATATTTTGTGGACAGGCAATAATATTTACTTATGTGCAGCCTCTTCAGATATAATTTTGGTTCATAATTTACATTATGCCAGTTTGTCACCAAATGAGCTTGTATAGGCGCTGTTTTTAGGGAGGGGGAACATCATGCCCCCTAGTTTTTTTATGGTTTAGTTGAAATGAACATTTAATTTATAAATAAAGGTTGTTTGCTCTGATTTGCAGAAACCTGATACCGATGGGGCTAGAGTTCCAGCTATCGCTGCCGAAGATGTTGCCAAAGATGTTGCTGCTGTTGCAGATGCCACTGAAGACGAGGAGGAGGGTGTCATGGAGAATTAAAAAGGATAAACGCTGATGACATCTGTTCTCGATTCGCTATGTAGTTACATACTGGCTTCTGATAAAACTCATTTATAGAACAAATCTGAACCTAACTACAAAATCTTTGGTGGATCAAAAGGACAATATATTAAATGGTATTTGAGACATATACAGTTTTCATAAAGGTTTTACCGGAGGTCAATCACACCAATTATGCCAAGTTTTCTTTGTCATTTAGTTGGTACATGTTTTCAGTATGAATTAACAACATCTTTCAGGAATCAAAGAGGAAATTACAGGTTCTATAAATCACTCAAGTTACTTTTGTTGAGTGTGCTGTAACCAAAAATGCTACATATGTGCTGCCAAATTCTTAACACTAGATATATTTATAGTCTTGCCTTTTCTCTAAATAGCCCGGTAGATTTGAGTTTTCATACTTGCCAGTTATATGACATATTTTCAACTTGTATCTCATTAATGTAAATAACTATGTGTTGATTATGATGGATTTTGTTTTTCATGGAAGATGAAAGTTCTAATGCTGGCTTCTGATAAAACTCGTTTATAATACAAATCTGGACCCGACTACAAAATCTGTGTGGGATCAAGAGGACGATATAGTAAATGGTAAAACTATACAGTTCTCGTTAAGGTTTTACCAGAGGTCAATCACACCAATTATGCCAAGTTTTCTTTGTCATTTAGTTGGTACATGTTTTCAGTACAAATTAACAACATATTTCAGGAATCAAAGAGGAAATTACGGGTTCCGTAAATCACTTGAGTTACTTTTGTTGAGTATGCTGTAACCAAAAATGCTATGCGTGTGCTGCCAAATTCATGACACTAGATATATTTATAGTCTTGCCTTTCCTATGTATAGATTGGTAAATTTAAGTTTTCATACTTGCCAGTTATATGACATATCTTCAAATTGTATCTCATTAATGTAAATAATTATGTGTTGATTGTTACTATGTTATATGATGGATTTTGTATTTCATGGAAGATGAAAGTTCTAATGCTGGCTTCTGATAAAACTCGTTTATAGCACAAATCTGGACCTGACTACAACATCTGTTGGGGATCAAAAGGACAATATAGTAAATGGTAATACTATACAGTTCTCGTTAAGGTTGTACCAGAGGTCAATCACACCAATTATGCCCAGTTTTTTTTTGTCATTTAGTTGGTACATGTTTTCGGTACGAATTAACAACATCTTTTCAGGAATCAAAGAAATTACGGGTTCTATAAATCACTCAAGTTACTTTTGTTGAGTATGCTGTAACCAAAAATGCAATATGTGTGCTGCCAATTTTTTTACACTAGATATATTCATAGACTTGCCTTTTTTATTAATAGATTGGTAATATTGAGTATTCATACTTGCCACTTACTATAATGACATATCGTCATCTTGTACATTTTTTTCTTGTAAATAACCATTGTGTCTGTGGTTTCAAATGGACCATCCCAACCAAATTTCTGTTGGCTGTTTATAATCTTATTTAAGTCTATTTTACGCCAATTTTTCAACCGTATTTCTCTAGATTTTCTCCTTGTGATATCACTTGTCTATCACCAGCCTGAAATAGACGTCTATTGGATGTTCGTATACCACATGGTGTTATGAAAACTTTCAGTTGTGAATACTTTATCACCACGGAAACCTACAGAGAACATTGTATCTTTTTATAAGTAACCTTGAAATACATGTACTATTATTACCAAGTCTTTGAACATTTATTTATGTTTGATAATAAAATCCTGAAACCGATCAAATGTGTGACCCAGTATTTATTTCATATACCATTTGTATTTGTTGAACATTCTTAACACTTTTGCAGGACGTTCTTAAATGTTTGTTGCGCATTCTTTCAACGCCCGAGACATTTTCAGACATTCTATAAAGGTTTTCTGAACAATCTCCTAAAACGTTTTATGAACGTTTTAGACGTGTTTTAAAAGGTTTTTTAAACGTTCTTAAAACGTTTGTAGACCATTTGGACGTTTAGAAAACGTTCTATAAACGTTCCAGACGTGTTTTAAAAGGTTTTTTAAACGTTTGTAGAACATTTGGACGTTTAGAAAACGTTTTATAAACGTTCCAGACGTGTTTTAAAAGGTTTTCTAGACGTTCTTAAAACGTTTGTAGAACATTTGGACGTTTAGAAAACGTTTTATAAACGTTCCAGACGTGTTTTAAAAGGTTTTCTAGACGTTCTTAAAACGTTTGTAGTGCATTTTAACGTTTTAAAAACGTTTTAAGAACGTTCCAAACGTTTTTAACAACGTCAACAATATATTTAGAACGTTTTCAAAAGGTTTTTGGACTTTTCGAATGTCTGAAAGGTTTTTAAAGGTTTTTTTTTGGTTCTTTTAACGTTTAAAAACACGTTTTTAAAACGTCCAATAAAACGTTTTAAATACGTCGAAAACCTACCACATTTTGACGTCCAAAAAACGTTTTCACAAAACGTCCAAAAACCAACTTGGAACGTTTTTAGAACGTTCAGAAAACATCCAATTGTTAGTTGGGTACTTTTAACACATTCTGAATTAATTACTGATCCACACAGATTTTGTATCCTTACCAGAATACCAAAAATCATGTCTAAATTTGAGCAAGAACAGTGTGATTTTTACAAGAAAGGGAGGCCAAGTCATACTGACTCTGCACAAAACAAAGTTACCCATGTCTGTGCACTCATTCAATAATAAACCACTATTTTCAGACTCTGGATATTATCCCGAACCTCGAAATTGCGTCTTCACCAGACCGATGTCCTCATCACAAACTAGCTCGGACTGGCGCAAATTAGTCTGCTATTTCACAAATAGCAGTATTTTGGAAACAAGACCAAGAACTCTCAGGATATTTTCTCGACCAAATATCCAGTAGCTTATGTCACTGATGACAGGTTTTTTTATATGGGGCCAAGGTACTTACTGACATAGTCGTTGATGGCATACAGCACAGTGCAGAGATAGTCCAGGCAAGGCCAATGGAACTTGGAACATCTTAGACCCTGCTCAAAGGCCACTCTGGCCAGGGCTAGCTGGCTAAGCTTGACCGCTACGGTGCCGATCCGGTACCAGAGGGTGACGTCCGTACTGTCTAAACTTACCGCCTATAAAATGATAAGATTTTTTTTTTTGAGAGAGAGAGAGATACAGACAGACAGAGACAGGGAAAGAGAAACAGACAGACAGACAGACAGATGTTCAGTACAATATCTCTGTCTGTCTGTCTCTATGTATGTGTGTGAGCATGTGAGTCTATCTCTCTCATTCTTTCACTCTTATTCTCCTCTAACTCTCATACTGTAATTATATCTGTCTGTCTGTCTCTCTCTCTCTGTCGCTTTTTGCCTGTACGTATATATGTCTGCCTCTCTCTCTCTCTCTCTCTCTCTCTCTCTCTATCTCTCTTTGAAACTGGAGCATCTACTGCTCTTTGAAGTGATTCAATTAATCCATAACATGAAACATCTGCAAGTATCCATCATTTACAAAGGTGTTAAACAGAGAAATGTCTATGTCACTAATTCTCCTTTCTCTAAATAGCACTCTCTGTCTACCTGTCGCTCTCTCTTTCTCACTCGCTCTCTCTCTCTCTCATTCTCTGTCTGTCTGTCTCTCTCCCTCTTTCTCCCTCTCTCATTCTTTCTTTCTCTCTTCCGTTCTCTCACTTTCTTTCTCTCTCCTCTATCTTTCACTCTGTGCTTATATCATAGACTTTTCTACATTACAATTTCCTTTTTCTCTGAATAAATCTCTCTCTCTTTCTCCCTCTCATCAGTCTCTCACTTTTTTTTTCTCTCCTCTATCCCTTAAGCTACGGTCACAGAGGTTTGTACGAACGATAATTTCGTACGAATCGCCGTTTTTCCATTGTCTTCCCGAATTACCATTGTCTGAAAATCGTTCGTACGGCGTTCGTGGCAGTTCGTAATGGCATTTGTGACCGAGGCTTTACTCTGTGCTTATATCATAAAACTTGTCTACATTACTATTTCCCCTTTCTCTATATAACTCTCTCTGTCTCTCATTCTCATTCTCTCCCTCTCTCTCTTTCTCTCTCTCTCTCTCTCTCTCTCTCTCTTTCTCTCTCTCTCTCTATATAAAATAATTCATACCTCCAGATAGTTTTCCATGGCAGTATCTGTGTCATCCTTCCCCATTGCCAGGTTACCCAGATTCTTATAGCTTGAGTATTTCAGGGTTATCGCCGTGTTGGTGACTCCTCCCCTTCGCTCGTCTTGAGACACCTTTACCTACAAAACAGCAATATATAGATACTTCTTGACTTCTTTGTGGGGGCAATGGTAACAACTAATGCCTTGAGGTACATGTAAACCTGAAACAGTCCATTCAAAGCATTTGACAATAAGTAAAGTATTGCAGTGTTACCGCTGTGATGGGCACTCCTCCCCTCTTTTCCTGTGAAGCCTTGTGAAGCAGTCAATCTTTTTTTTTATAATATTGCATTCTGCCTGTAGATTCTTTCAATCTTGAAATAAGTAGCTTTGTATGTCTGTAGAATTGCATTTCATTCTAGGAACATTGTACTGATATACATCGTATTGTATAGTATAGAATAGAATGTATTCATTCACGGTTAACACTAAAAATCAGTCAAAACA
Source organism: Strongylocentrotus droebachiensis (assembly GCA_035222895.1). Classification (NCBI taxonomy): domain Eukaryota; kingdom Metazoa; phylum Echinodermata; class Echinoidea; order Camarodonta; family Strongylocentrotidae; genus Strongylocentrotus; species Strongylocentrotus droebachiensis. The sequence goes on along the minus strand of JAVYIG010010006.1, from coordinate 24,996 downwards.
GACTGCTTTTCAGCGAATCCGTGCACATTGTAAAAAACACGATAACATTGACAAACATATATAGAACAAATCTAAACATCTACACACAAATATTGGAAGAAATGAAAATCACAAAAAGAGCATTAAAATTATACTCATCAATTTGTCGAGAATTACAATTTGTACCCATATCAAAGTGACAAGTTTGTGCATTGCACCATTCACTCTGCATAACATGAATGTAAATATGATTCACATTCATTTGTCCATTATAAAGTGAAAACTTTTTATAAAGACCACCCAAGGAAGACAAGAAAAGTCGTCTTTATGTCCAGGTTCCTTTAGTACATGACTCACTGAGAAACCTTTTTCAAGGGAAACAAAAAATGTAGTCTTTGTAGACAGGTGGTCTTTCTATACAGGTGGTCACTAAAGCAGGTTTGACTGTATTTAGAAGGGTAACAAGATTACCCAACACAATGATATTTGGCCCCTACCACAACATCTGACCCCCTGATTTTGTACCCTTTACCTTTGAAAGGAATCTTGTTTGTAGGAGGTCTTTGTAAGTTTCTTGAGCCTTCTCCACATTCCCGCTGCGTTGGTACTCGAGCGCTTTCTTGTACAGGGAGAAAGCTTCTTCTTCCTACAAAAGATACACAGGAGAAAACAGACATGAACATGTAAGCATGAGTTCTCTGCAAGATCTTGTTTGACCTTGGTCCGGTTTGAGTAATCTGGCTGTGGGACTGCTTTCTCGTACAGGAATAATAATAATCCGTTTTTGTATAGCACATAACACATTATAATATAACGTCCTTATGCGCTTCCAAAGAGCTTTTGAAATTATTACCCTAGCTTTAGCTCCGGCAGCCGATATCAGTGCACAGTGCATGTCAAGGAATAATCCTACCAGGTACCCATTTACCTCACCTGGGTGGAGTGTGGCAGATGTAGATTAACGTCTTGCCAAAAGACGTTGGTGATGTGGCAGGGATTTGAACCCTGTACCTTGTGGTTCACAGTCCAGAGACTTATTCACTGGACCACAACACCTCTACAGGAAGAAGGCTTCCTCTTCCTCCAAACAAATACAACAATATCTTACAAGAGTTCTGGGCATACCTAGAATATAGAAAATTCTGGGCATTGGTGAACCAAATATCATTATATGCACCTAGTACGCAAGCACTAATAACTACCTGTGTAGGCTACAGTACATTTTCATTAAATTGGTTGGCATTGCATCTACTGTCTTGTGATTCCTGACATCCAATCACAGACCATTATTTTTACATGCACTTTGCTTTTCATTCAAATGTTAAAATGCTTTTCAGTTAATTCTTGCGATTAACTCTGATGAGTGGAAGACAAAAAGCTTTAGTATGTCTGTATTCATTGCTATTCTTTGAAAGTGAATAGAGGATACCTTTATGGCAACTTATTGCAATAAAATGTATATCAAAGATGCTTACAAAGGTGTACATGACACACCTGCACCAACACCAATAAGTACACATTTCATGTAATTTCAATTTGACAATCAATATATAAAATATAAGTACAACATTAATCACACCTTAAATCTCTACGCCTCCTGAGCAGCATTGGTTACAGATCTTCCCACTCATAAGTTCCTTTTCAAATTCATAACAATATCTTTCACTACCAAACCTTTTCAGAATAGGCCCCAGGTTTAATCATTAATTGATGATGACAAATGATCCACATCACCTGTATGGCTCCATTTATCGTTTCAAACATTCAAAGGTGCCCGCTTCTCCAATAGTCATGGGCTACACAATTGTTTGAAGAGATGGGTTTCAAGGCCTGACCTAAAAGATTTCTAGCTTGTCATTGTCGCGGAGAAGAAGGAGGGAGGGAGTTCCAGAGGCGTGGAACTAATGAAGAGTAGGAATAATATTTAATTTTCTATACATGTATGTTTTACCTGTGCTTCTTTAGTAAGCTCTACTTCTGATTCTTCATCGCTGTCTGAATCCTCGCTGTACTCGTTCAAGGCTGATATCATAGACTGATAAAAAGAGAAAACATATAAAGGATAAACGACAGTTACAGTATTAAATGCTGATAATATAAGACCGATAAAAAGAAAAAACATTTAAAGGATACACAGTTACGGTATTAAATGCTGATAATATAAGACCGATAAAAAGAAAAAACATTTAAAGGATACACAGTTACGGTATTAAATGCTGATAATATAAGACCGATAAAAAGAAAAAACATTTAAAGGATACACAGTTACAGTATTAAATGCTGAAAACACAAGATTTGAATGAGATAAATGAAATGAACATAACATTATAAATAGAAATACTGAGAATCAATGGCATTAAAAACATTTTCTTTCTTTTGCAAGTGTCTCATCCAAAGGTAGTATACCAATAAAGCACTAATTTAGCCTTAGTCAAGATCCTAATTCAAAAAGTAACTTTTGTATTTACGAAGTAACAAAGAAAGGTAAAACAAACAAACTTGTGTGTCCAGAGAAATTGATTCATGGTGAAAATAGAAGGCTGTAACATTTACGTACCATGGCGGACTTCGGTTTCTTGGTCTTAGGTTTAGCTGGTGTGATGGAGTGCATCTCAGTACGTTTGTACAGGGACGGCCGGCTGATGGACACAATCGTGCGCTTCCTCTTCATCTCCTGTAAGAGAATGACAAAGATCCATTGGTTAGGAGGAAAAGAAAATATGTCAGGGGGGTGTTTCACAAAGACTCGAAGTCGAACTTAACTCTAAGTTGGACTTAAATATTATGGAGAGCCATTTGTAACCTTATTTTGAAATATATTCAAAAGCAAAAATTCAAGTGTTTTAGACTTTTCATAAATTCCACATCAAGAACATGAAATCTCCCATTATAATAAAAAATATGAATGATTTAAAACAACATTTTATGCCTTTTGAAATAACTTTTACAAAATATTTTCAAGGATGCTAATGGCTTTCCATAATTGTTAAATCCAACTTAGAGATAAGTTCAACTTAGGATCTTTGTGAAACACCCCCCCTGGTTCTACTCAATAAGCCTTAAAGAAGGCCTGGACATCTTTGAACTCCGGGGAGATGTGATTTGGTCTAGCGGTATTAATGTCCGTGGTATGGTCAGCTCTCTGTCTTTGTACATACAAACTGACTCAGTGGACCACAGTTCGAGACCGAGTCACATCTTATGACTGGCGACGTTAATGGTCAGTCTCCAGACGTAAATAATCATATCTGATTGTTACACATCACACACACACACTCACTCAATACATTATGGAGCCTAAAAACAAGCAGACAAAACAAAAACAGTAATAGGGGGTGTCAGAGTCTGAAACCAGGAACAACCAGGTTTATTATAGATTAGTGTAAGACCAGACACTCTTCGTACTCATTTTATTCTCTAAAATCTAAGTCAACTCTGTTACATTACTACATCTATTTGGATTTTCTATGCAGCAGCCAGACTAAGCAGAATAGAAAAACGTCAGGCATGTTAATTGATGCGGAACATGGCCAGTAAAGGTTTGTTCACATATTCCTAGGTGAGCAGTGATGTTTTTGTCTTACAACATGCAGATAAGTGAGAACACACAAATTACCTTTTGCATACAACTAACATTGTTGTCTCAACTGGCCATTCATGTAGTACATTAAAAAAAGCTGTATATTTTAAAGGGGGTGTAGCAAGGCAAATACTGGTTAACGCCATCTACGACTTCTTTTGGACAACTGCATGTTAATGAAATGGACTTGATTAACATGGTCAGCGCGTTCGCGAAACAGACCGAAGTTCTCCTCACGCTTCGGTTTCGCGTATGTTGCACGCATATGAATACTGCGGTCGCGTAGTCGTATTACACCCGATTGGCCCAAAGTCAGACCACGAGAAAGACACGTAGTTACGTCACGCTGCACCCCTTTAACAAGCCTTGAATGAAGTATATTCCGTTGACCTCCCAAAAACATCTGTCTCCCTGACTGACAAAAAATGTTGAACCCACCTTCTCAAGATTCCTGAGCAGTTTCCTCTCTCTGCCTCGCTGTCTTTTCTGCGATATAATGTCTTCTTCATCTTCATCATCATCATCTGCATCGTCATCACCATCGTCATCGCCCTCGTCATCATCCCGTTTGTCATCCGAGGAGGATGAAGAGGAGGATGAGGAGTCGCTGATGATCTGATTTCTTTTGGCTTTCACTCGGAGACCAGTTGCTGCAAGGGGCGAGAAAGAGAAAAGTACAATATTAAAGGGATTGGGTATCTTTGCCTCAGATTCTAAACAAAATCCTGGATTTCGCTCATGCTGCAATCATAATTATAAACCTTTAGGTCAGTCAGGAATCCCATGACTTTTACAAGCTGATTACCTGTCTGATTATCAAGATATTTATGATTGGAAATCGAAATTTAAAAATGTTTTTTATAACACTACAGTCTATTGGGGAAAATGGGTCTGGTAAAACCGGTCACTCAAAGATTCTTACTTTTATAAGGCACTTCTTGATCATTTTGAAACGCAATTTTTGTTTAGGGCTTCAAAATTACACCATATCACAGACAATGATAACAAGTAGGGCTGTGCATCTCAGGTTTAACATTGTTAAACTATATGCCTTTAAGATAATAGAAAGACAGGGTACTGGGGGTGGGGGGTGTTTTACTAAGATCCTAAGTCAAACTTAAGTTGGACTTAAACATTATGGACAGCTATTCGTAACCTTAAAATAAAATATATTCAGAAGCAAAAATTCAAGTATTTTAGACTTTTCATAAATTCCACATCCTGAACATTGAAATCTCCCATGATAATAGAAAGTATGAATGATCTTCATGTAAATCAACATTTTATGCCTTTTAAAATAACTTTTACAAAATGTTTTCAAACGGCTTTCCATAATTGTTAAGTCCAACTTAGAGATAAGTTCGAATTAGGATCTTTGTGAAACACCCCCCTGGTATGGAAATCGTATTTTGAGAGAACATGGCTATGATGTATTCTAGATTGTTTATCCTGCAGTAGATTGGTTGTTTGCACCCACCAGTGAAATAAAAATAAATGCACACAAACCTATTGGGGGCATCAGATTTGATAAAGACCACAACTCCATAGTGACCTGTGTAAGCACATGGTGTCGAGCCTACTAATATCCTTATCTGATCTTTTGTCATTATCAGCCCCTATACTTTTACTACCAAAATTGTTTGGCACATGTCATTTATTTGTAATCTTGAACACTCAGTGTAAGTTTTATTGGATTCTGTGAGAATTTATTTTCTATATTATCATATTTTTACCAGAACTCATTCATGCAAGTATATATCTAAATAAACTCATAGGAAAGTCGCGAATGAGGGTGATTCCATGTAAATTGTCGCATTTATTCATACATTTCATCCAGAAGTGAAAATCAGTTAATATGGCAACACACAGATTTACTAACACATTTAAACTTTATGCATATTTTTTAAACCAAAGATGTTCTTGACGACCTGAAATTGTTCCATAATTGTTAAGTCCAACTTAGGATCTTTGTGAAACACCCCTTCCCCAGATCTTGTTAAGTACTACGTACCTACTACTGTACCCTCATCATCTTCGAGATGTGCTGTAGCCTCTAGCAATCTTTGCTTTGCAGCCTCCTGCAAGAAACACAAATAAATCATGGTCTGTCACTGAGAAACTAAAAAGTCATATTACATAAGAATGCAGAAATCCTGGAATATTCAAAATGAGGATTTAGTTGAGGCAAAAAAAAACTGAAAACATGTTTAGCGTCCTGCCTTTTTTTTTTAAAGGAGGGAGGCAGCCTCTTTTTTTCCCTTCAAAATGGCCACTTGGCACATTTTCAAAGACATCGGGCAATTTTTCAAGATGGCCGCCAACTTTTATATTCTATTTAAATTTTATGTTTTCCGAAGAAGATCATTTTTTAGCCGTATGTTTTTTTCATTTACCGGTATACAATTTTTTGTTTTAAGCAGGCAGCCTCAGAAAAGGAAGCAGGCTGGGACACTAAACATGATTTTTATTTTTTATTTCAACTAATGCACCCAGTGTTTATAGCCTTGAAAACAGTCAGGACAAGTACCGGGAAAGTGAACCTGCCAAGTTCAAATTTGATGCCAATTATCATGATCCTGCCAACTTAACACAATGAAGGAATTTTGAGCTGAATAGGCTTAAGCCTGCGTTAAAAGAAGAATCCATAAGTAATAATAATAATAATACACAACATTTATTAGGCGCTTAATACGGGTGTTTCTAAGCGCACCATTGTCTGACTAAAAAAATTACGAACCAAAACTTATAATAAACACACAAAATATAAATCTGTTCTTTATTCAATAAATCATGCATTAGGCCATGTAAAATTGATTACATGTTGATCGTCCGGATTTTTTGAAAAAGAGGAGGAGGGTGTACCATGTTATTTGATATTTGATATTTTTCCCAAGATGGCTGCCGCGTGTACAAATAGTATATAATTGAATATGTACATCTGGCTGAAAAGTCGGCTCATCTCAGCTTTGGCCATATGGGTAGATATATCGTTGGCAAGGTATGCAAGTCGTTGCATGCGCATGCATTTACGCGCATGCATGCTGTCTGAAATCCAGCGCTAGAGCGCGGCCGCGCTATCGTGAGGTATCTGCGATGCGATGATCAGTCGACTCGATCGACTTATCTCTAGCTAGCTCCTCGACTCAAGCATATACATGCGATATATGCATGCGCAGCGCATGCATCATCGCAGCATATTGCTGATCATATAGCATATCAACCACTCTACATTTCAATACAATTTTTTCTAGAGTCTTAGTATGTTTGTACAAGAATATTTGAACAGCGTATTTGAAGAAAAGGTGGAAAAGATGCATATGGTAAGTATTCTGTGTTGTTTTCTGAATAAAAAGAAAATATATCAAATATCAAATATAAGGAGGCGGGCGGAAAAAAGGAAGTGGGCGGGGACGATCAACATGAAATCAATTTTACATGGCCTTATGTAATAATAATTAAAAAAACAAAAACAAAAAATGAGATCAAACATAGGGTCAGACATAAGATTAAACATAAGATCAAACAAACAAGGAATAAGATGGTGTGCACCTCCTTTGACCGATCATTCATGAACTAAAAAAGGGGCATTTTCAGCAAAGACTTAAACTGGTCAAGAGAATGAGTATTTTGAATGCGCTGGTAATTAATTCCAAAGGATAGGGGCATTAACTGAAATCACCATATTTTGTAACGGTAAGAGGTCTTAAAGAAGTAGAACTAGAATCTAGAAGAACGTAAGGAAATCCAATCTGAAATATATTACAAGTAAATCATTCACAATATGATAAGATATAAATAAAGTACCAGCTAAAAAAAAAAAAAAAAAAAAAAATAAACAGCTGGTCCAATTTCACAGACAAAAATTCAAACATGTAAAATTGGAACTGGGAAGGAATATGCACTGATGTGTGCATCGTGTGCACAAACAGCTCGTGAAATTTTAATCAAATACAAATATTTCACCCTTCTCTGACTGGTCTTCTAACGATCAAGTGTTTGTAAACTGACAGTAGACCACATTCAGACTCTAGGCCTACTGAAAAATTAACATTTGACCAAAATTTATGGTTGAACTTTTGACCGAGTCTGATCCATTATTCAAAGACAACAGATAAATGTATGCGTTCTCCATCAAATTATACTTACATAGCTATTACCCGTTTCCTTCAATGTGCGTATGATAGGCATCTTCGTCTTGTCACATCTGCAGAAGGAAGAAAAAAGGTCGTGAAAATGAAGAAGCATTTTTAATGCTTGTGTTTTTGTTGTTGACTCTTTATGTTTTGATTTCTTTCCACTCATTAATAATGGCTAATTAATTACCATGCCTGCAATTGCTCAAAATTCACTTCAATATTCTGATAAGCTAGCTTCATTTAGTTCATTACCACAAATAAATTCTTTAACTTTTCCTAAAAAATCTAGAGACTCTATCTCGCTCTTGACCGGAAATGACAACTCTCATCCTCTCATTCAAACACACGTTACAAATGTCAAAATATAGAAATCTAATCCGATCGCGATCCCCTCCTGTGCTTCAAAATCACTTTTTATCGCAAATAAGTAAGTATGTTGTAAGTTAGGTCTACATCAAAAGGATTCAGAATACATGATTCAGTGAGATGGCCCAAAAAACATAAAATTTGAAAATTATCTTACCATAGCTTTTGGAAAATCAAATTGATGGGAATGAATGAAAACAAAGCAGACCTCGATCAAATATAACCTCATGAATATTCATGCATATGCGATATACGCATTGACAGTGGCAGAAGGCATAGACAACTCGACCCTTCGTACACTCGGCCCGAGACAACCCGACCACCTAAATTGACTATCCGTTGTCCAGAGCCCAATAATGTATGTTTCGACAAAATCATAATTATACTTGAAATCTTGTGATCTAATTTGATCTAAGTTGAGATAATTTTCTGTAAACTGCCATTTTTCTAATCAGTGACGTGGAACCGATTAATTATAGAAATATAACAGTAGAAACCGGAGCCGGCCTTTGGTGGTACTGAATAAATTCCCCTTTCGCGATAGAATAAAAATCCCTCCAATAAGTTAAAGTAAACTTTCCCTGTTTTCGACGTCGGGGACGGGGGGGGGGGGGGGCGACCAGGGGTACCTTTTTGTTGTTGTAAGTATATATACCTCTTCCAAGTAAACAAATACCCTTACGAGAATATACCCGATGGTAAAAGTAAAAGTTCATCGACATCCCATTGAACAATGGGATGTCGGTGAACTTATGGCGGTTTCATGAAACGCTGCCCTGGGTTTTAAATCGGTGTTTTGAATATATACATGTATACACTGTTGCCAAAAAAGTTGGAAGAAATATTTCATACGTCTTTCCATGAAATGATTTTTACAATATGACTTACTCTTGACCAGGCGCGTACGCAGGATTTTTTTCAAGGGGGGTGCATGGTTTTAAATTTGAAAATCACGTCGAAGATTTCGCAACGAATCAGCCAGGCGCTGAATAAGCGAGGGGGGGGGGGGTAAGAGGACATTTGTTTGTTTGTTGGGGGGGGGGGGTCCCAAAAATTTCGCAACGACTCAACCAGCCGTTGAATAAGCGGGGGGGGGGTGGTAAGAGGACATATATGTTTGTGTGTGTGTCCCAAAATTTGGAAATTTGGCCGATCGGCCTTGGGTGAGGGGGGGGGGGTAGGGTGGGCTTTTTTTGGTCACCCATTACCACCCTACATGATCTAATGTATATGACTCATTCTGTTTGCTGATCCTCACGTTTTAATTGCCCCATGCAAGGTGGATTAAAATAGGGGAAGCATCTTTAAAAAATGAATTGTCAGAATGGCCAAGTTTGGCTTTCCGCGAAATGCCAGTACACAATGGCAGATGTTTTAGGAACAACTTCTGCGAGGCTCTTCCCTCCGTGTTCTCTGATAGAACTACAATAACGAGATAAGTGTAGGCATATACTGGCCCGGTATTCAAATACTTTTGCTTTATTTACAGAAAATATCTTTAAAAGGCTTTTAATCATCTTGCAATTTATTTCTGATTATAGTAATGTTATGCATGTACAATAAACTACACAAATATTCATACCCTTTAAGTTCTGTGATTCTGTTACTACTGTAGTGTGAAAAATTGATTTGCCCCGATTTCTGTTTCTTGAGAATGTGACATATTAAAACTTACATCTAAAAGTATTCAACAAATGCCCTAAATCAACAATACATCTTTCATTACTAAGTTATGAAAAACACACAAACATCATAATATGTACAAGTAGCAAGAATAATTTAGTTGTTAAATGTATGTTGCACAAATCAGTACATTTGAAAAAAATTATACAATTGGAGCATATCAACACTTTATACCCAGACAAATAAAAGGAAACCATTTTTATTTTAAATACACGTTGTGATGTTCTTCGTGATACATTATTGCAGATCTTTGACTTTATGTTGTATGCGCCAATTTTTCTTTATGTCATATTTGTTTCTTGATTTAAACAGGTAACTAAAAGGCACTGTATCATTTTGAATGTTGTCACTACGTGTTGTGCAGTTAAGATATATAAAGTGTACGTTTAGCATAAATATACAAGGAACTTTCTTTAAAATGCATTTTACATTTTTTTTAATTTTATTATAACATGCTTTTTCAGAGCTTCATTTTAAAAGAAACATAGAATAGAGTTTACATTATAATTCTTAATGTTGAAATTAATTACCATTTACAGAAATCTTTCTTTAAATTACTATGTTCTACAATGTATATATACAAAGGAAATATAAATTAGTCAATTTCAAATCCTTCAACATAATTTTACCTTGTACAGACCAAATGATAGAATCGTTTTAAAGCCACATAGTAGTCAGTGCCCATGTGTATTGCAACAAAATTCGCTGAGACTAGATTTGGTTGAATTACCAATTAATGTCCCACCAGGAAATATTTCAGCTTGCCTACACTTTAAAAAATATTGGGCAAAAAAATTGCCCAATTTTTACCCAACATGAGGGCGATTATGTGTCCAACCAACAGTTGGGTAAATTAAAGATTCTGCATGATTTGCCCAGTGTTGGATAAAAAGAAAATACCCAACTTTTAACCAACAAAAATTTACCAAATCAGAAATTCAACCAATTCTCACCATAATGTGTAGCATATTAGACTCTAGTTGGGCAAATAAAAACCGCGGACCTTGTGATCCACAGTCCTGTGTCATATCCACTGGACCACGACAACTCTAATATAAGAATATAACCATATGGTTGAATGATACTTGTCCGACTTACGTTTGCCCAGTAACTTCTGCCCAGTAACTTCTGCCCAACTTATTTTGAACATTTAATTGGGTAAATACATGTAGTAAAAACCGGGTTATTAGAAAATAGCCTAAATGTTAGAAAAAAATGGCCCAACTTTAAGTTACCTAATAACATTACCTAATTATTTCATCGGTAACTACAATGGTTGGTAGGAAATAACCCATTGTTGGACGACATTTTGCCCAACATCGAGTATAACACCTACCCAACCTATTTTACCTTTCATGAAGTATGGTTGGGAGAAAATAACCCAATTATATTGGACAAAATTTGCCCAACTTTGATTTGCCCACGAACATCTGCCCATTTTTCTTTACAGTGTATATATCCCGAGGGTGAGGGAAATTGATATATGTGATAAGAATTCCATACGATACGATAGGCTATAGGGCACAGTGCATATTACCCAAGACATGTGTGTCGTAAGAGTGAAGTCCACTCTTGGTGACTGACAACACCATTTTTTAAAATTGTATTATTATTAATTTTTTTTTTTTTTTTTTTGGGGGGGAGCCGACTACTTTGCGTCTTTAATGTAATGGTACGTGTACGCATATTAACACAAAATACTTTGCTGAGAACTCCTTTCCTGGTAGAAGACCAAGTTTTTATGGATTACTTGACCTTTCTTATTAATTAATCTTTATTGTATAAAAATTCACCCTTCAAATGAAGAATGAACATCAATAATCCAGCACAGAGGTTTACAAATGAATTATAAGTTAACATTGTTATTTATTATTATACAGTCAAACCTGCTTTACTGACCACCTGTCTACAAAGACCACCTGTCTACAAAGGCCACATTTGTTGTTTCCCTTGAAAATGGTTTCTCATTGAATCATGTACTAAAGGAACCTGTTTACAACGACCACCTGTCTACAAAGGCCACTTTTTGTGTTTCCCTTAGGTGGTCGTTATAAACAGGTTTGACTGTAGTTACATTTTAACAGGGTGGTCTCATTTTGGACCTGCTCTCCCAGAGAGCCTTGCATTCACATACAAACATGTACATTAAAACATGAATTCAAAACATACATACAAAGGTAAAAATATATATGACATATACAATAATTCAACTCAAATTGATATCAATAAGAAAAAGGGGGAAAATATTGAATATATAGGTAACATAAAAACGCACATTAAAAATCATAAAAAGAAAAAATACAACTATCAAATTGAGAAAACAACATGAAATGTGATTAATAAAGGTCAAGTTAACTAGTACATAATTCATACTATAAAATAATTTGCGGAGGGAAAAACTGATCATAGATTCAATAATAATTAGGTTTAATACATGTCAAACATGCCGAATAACACAAATAATTAAAATCATGACTCAGAATTGAATGGATTTAATAAGAAGATCAAGAAAATAGTTGAACGATAACTGGATATAAAGATATGTAAGTTTGGGAAAGTAAATGAGATAATGATAAGCCATCGATTATTTTGGTATTGTGGACCAACATAATGTGTGCTATCCCTTTGGTAGCTATATGGCTCTAAGCAAAAATTACCAAGGATTGTTGTAAGAGCGGACACAATCAAATCCTATAAACATAATTAAAAACGTCAGATTTATAAACATTGTATACTCTCTATTCCCCTATGTGAATATTAGTGGGTTGCAAAGGACATGACATGTGCAACACAATTAGTGTCAAGTCTAAAATCTCCTAGGACCTGTAACTTATCAAATTGCTAAATGTATATTTTTTCAATGAGGCCTTTAAAACAAAAATGTTGTATTGCCCTTTAGGTGCCAAAACATGGGTCGGTCGGTCGGAATTTTTGTTTTAAACTCCCTCTTTGACATTGGGCTGATATTTTTCAGTTTTTATTTTGAATTTTATTAGTAAACTTAATTCATATACATGAACATTTTGTTTCACAATACATAAATAAAACAAATATATATAAATAATAAATTCAACAAGTGGTATAGTTTCTCGAGTAATCACAAATTAACAATAAACAATGTAGCTTGTATATACAGTGGTAAATGATATTATTACAAATTAATTATATGACACATACTAGCCTATTTGATTGACAATAACGATACATAACAAATGGGAATGATAATCTCGATATTGATTTTCTAAAAGAACGGGTAGGATATTAAAATTCCCCTCGAGTATTTATGATTGTTTTAATATACTTACAGAAGTGCTCAATTATATTTTCATTCTCAAGTTTCATAATGCTTACAAATTTCTCTTCATCGCTAAGATCTTTATACTTTCCAGATATTTCAGCCATTTTATTGAGAAATATCCCTCTTTCAGCCTTATATACAGTACAATTTTTTCTTCTAATAAACAGTTATAAAAAAAAACTTTTTTTAAAAAGTCGACCGTCGATTTCAAAAACATTGGGTCTGTCGCAACATCATTTTTCTTAAAGGCCTGATTATGATCCTGTTCTTTTCTCACAAGAACTTTATAATTGATCGCTAGTAAAGATATCTCAAAGACTAAATTATATATTTTTTTTTTTTTTTTTTTTTTACTTTTGCAATTATTTATCTTCAGCCATAAGACTTTTTTTTTTCAATACTCTGTTCCAATACTGCTTTAATTGCTTCGTGCTTTTGAGCTAAATAGGAATAAACCTTTTGAAAAGTGATTAGTGTGGTTGATAATTGGACGGTAACTTTGCGTCTTAAAGATAGTCGGCATAATTATAGATTTCTAATTTTCTTTATTAGTTGTGGAAAGATTCTTGTTAAACGGGAATAACGCTGTTGAGGGCCCTATTGGCTCTCATGCTCTTTTCAAACTGAGCCCAGAAGAGTTCCTGGCCATCTTCATCGTCCGTCCACAACATATAAGGTTTGTTCTTACTCAGGAATAACCGAACCAGGTATGGGAGGTCCTCATCATGGATGTCCTCAATGAAAATCAGTATTACCTTGTCCAGTCTGGTGTCGTTGAGGTGCTCTAAGGCTATGCGCAGCTTTGTCAAGAACCAGGCATCATCTACAGAGTTGTAACTTATCAACAAGACAGTCTTGAAGCTGATCTCGGTGGCGTAGTGGAGAGCATCGATGTAGAACATCCCGATGTTGAGATCATTGTCACCAAAGATCACTTTCCGCAGATGTGGAAACCTCTCCTGCAGCATTGGCTTCATGACCCGGTCCACCCATTCCTCGTCATCTTCATTGTACATGATGTTTAGCTGGTACTCGTAGTCCTGGGCGTCAAAGTCCTGGTTGACTTCCTCGTAGCCAAAGATAGCTAGCTTAAGGAGGAAGAGTTTGTAGTTTAGCCACCATCGCTTCCAGTAAGCCACCAAGCAAATCACCACAACCAGAACAACTGACAAGGATACACATGTGATCATCACAATGTCAGTGCCACAGTATTGGTCAGGATTGAATGAAAGTATAGGTGAATTGACCTCTTCTTTGATGGACGTTAGCGAGCAGAAAGTCTTCTCTCGATTCCCGAGTTCAACATTACCAGAACGGAGCCACTTCACGAACCAACTCAAGTGGCACGTACAGGAAAACGGGTTTCCAGAAGCATATAGTTTTAGTGTCGTCTTTGTTTTGAACATCGTGTTTGGTTCTATGGTAGTAATTTCGTTGTGTTGGATGTACAGACTATGCAGAGAGGTGGTTGCATTGAATAGTGTCCTTGGAATGGTTTCAAGTTTATTGTTGATTAAAAATAGAACAGCAAGATGGTGTTGCGTTTGAAGCAGCAATTCAGGTATCATCTTGATCTCATTGTTGCGAAGGTCCAATGTCGTGAGGGCAGTCAGGCTGTCAAAGACACCCCGGCTCAGAACTGTTATAGAAGACTGCGACAGATAAAGTATTCTGAGTTTTTTCAGCGGGTTGAAAGTACCTGGTGCTAACATGTCAAGCTTATTTTGTCTTAGATCCAGGCTTTCCAAAGACTCTAGGCCCCGAAACAGAGAGCTTTTAGTATTGACGTGGTATATATCTGTACTCCTCAGACTGTTCTCACGCATAATCAGCCTGGTGAGGGATGAGGTATTTGTGAATTGACTTATGGTGGTTAATTTCAATGGGGCAAATGACACATCCAAGACGCGTAGAGCCCCTAGGTAGCGAAAAGCCTTATTGAGGCTCTGGGAATGCTCATGTGTAAGATACAACTCTTGGAGGTGCCTCAAGTTTATGAACGACTTCTGAGAATAAATATTGAAGATGTCATTGTTCGACATGTTCAGAAATTTCAGATTAGTATAACCATCCATCAAAAACCTTCTGATCCCTGTAAATTTGTTACAAGACAGATCAATGTACTCTACTGATGGAAATGTTACATTCTTTCCGCTGCTTTCGATATCCTTAATATTATTGTGCGCCAGGTCGAGTTGATATAGTAAGGATAGGCCTGATTCTGCGCCGATGGAAAGCCTCGCAATCTTATTCCCATTAAGCTTCAGTTTCTGTAACATTTTATTACAAGAGAACATATCTAAGCTTATGGTTGCGAGGCAATTGTAAGACAGATCCAACTGAATTAAGTGGTCTAACCCACAACAAGATCTATTTGATAAACTAGCAACCTGGCTTCTATGAAGTGTAATAATTTTTGTCTGATTAAAACCCCAAAAGGCAAAGTCAGGGATGTTTCTTATCATATTTGCTGTAAGAAATATTTCAGAGATGTTGCCCCATTCCCCTAGAGAAACATGTGACTTGTTCAATGGAATTATTTCATGTATATTGCATGATTCAATATGAAGGTCTGTGATGACAGTACTTCCCAAAACCATGGAGGGGTGAAATTTTGTAAAATTATTTTTGTAAAGAATCAAGCTCCTCACTGTGCTCAAATATGCGAACACGTTAGGAGGAAGACTACTTAAGGCATTTCTGTCTAAGTGCAGACTCTCCAGTGAACAATTCTGTAGAGGTTTTAAGTCATGTGAATCAATGAAGGAGATATTATTGGCACTTAAGTCAAGTCTCTTGGTACTGTTAGACCAAGGCAGAGCATCACTAGGAATAGAAGATAATCTGTTTTTACTTAGAATGAGTGTGGAAAGGAAATGATTCGTGCAAAACAGACCTGATGGAAGAGAAACTAGTCTGTTGTTGCGTAGACTTAATTCCCTGAGATGAGCCAGAGCCTTAAAGGTACCATTTTCTATCTTAGAGAGGACATTGCTTTCAAGCGCTAAGGTAGTGATTTCAGGAAGATAGGCAAAAGAACTGTTGAACAGAGTTGTGATCTTGTTGAAGGAGAGATCAAGTATTACTGTGTTGCTTGGAAGATCATGAGGAACAGACTTGAGATCTAGGTGAGTACATGTGGCTTTTGATCCGAGGCTGGTGTTCCAAAGCCGGCAACCTCCGGTTGACTCAGGGCTCATATTTCTTGAAACAAACTTCACAAGCGATCCTGCAGAGAGCAGGGACATGGCACACAGCACCCACATACAAAATAAAAACCTTGAGGCTGTATGAGAAGTCGTTATCTTCAGCATGATTATAATCTGTAGGGTGTCAACTCTGCAGAAACTATATAAGACTAGTGTCCTGTTTGATTCAAATGGCAACAGCTAACTGCAACGTCTGTTCGGCGTTTGTGGAGTTTGCTTCAGAATGGCAAAAGCTAATTAGTGCTACGTCTTCCTAGCTTTGCTAACAATTGTATTTAAAGGGGTGTTTACCATTGCCAACACAAACAAACAGAATGTCCTATTTGCTGCAAAAATGCCATAGCTTACTGGGACGATTCCTTGGCTTCAGAAGGACTGTTTTCTAAAAAAAATTGAAAAGTTTGTCTATATATATAATTATAGGTAGTATTTTTTCTGTCCGTTGATGACTTAATCACCCACACATATATTTGAAGTATCTGTATGCAAAGCAACGATCATTCCATATATTGTGGTGTGGCTCAATATTTTTTTTTTTTCAGAGCCCTCACAAATTTGTCAGATGACTACGTAGAAATAGCAAACATTGATATACACACTGCATCGGTGTTTGTTTCATGACTCTATTGTGTTCGATGTCAGGAATTTTAAAACGGAGAACCTGCTTTTAAATTCTTAAATTGGTATCGCAGTGAGAGATTCAAAATCATTGATTTTCAATAAAAATTGGCAATTTGTCAAACTTCTAATCAACATTCTCACCCATGTATATTGTTTTCAGAGAAATTACATTGTATTTAAACAATTTAGCAATGAATACAAAATAGTATTGAAGCCAATATGAAGAACAGTACGTGCTCAGATAAGTCCTTAGTACATAATGTCCCGAAAGGGTTAGAGTCTTTAATTTGTAGATCTTTAGTAAATGCACAGAAGTAACTGTCCGTCTGCACTAGGACAGAATGTAATGAACGATATCCTCCACAAGCAAAAATGATTCCTCGGCTCTTCACCATATCCCTTGGACAAGAACAATCAAGTTTTGGTGCTTATTTTACAGTAAACTTCACAAAATCATCAGAATCCTGGCTAATCGATTGAGCGTCACGATTGCAGACGGTGGCCAAAATTCAACTTTTGGTGCTTTGTTTATAACAAACTTCACCAAATCAACAAAAATCCTGGCAAATTATTTGAGTATCACACTAGACAGTGGCCGATATTCAAGGTTTGGTGGTTATTTACAGTGTACTTCACAAATGCAACACAATTCTTGCAAATAGTCACTTGAGTTTCACAATCGCAGACAGTGGCCAATATTTAACTGTTGATGCTCATTTACAGTGGCATTCACAAAACAACAAAATTCTGGCTAATCGATTGAACATCACGATTGCGAAAGGTTGCAAAATTCAACATTTGGTGCTCATTTATAAAAATCACAATTCTGGCTGATAACAATTGTACAAAATGCTTGCTAATTACTTGAGTTTCACGAGTGCAGACGGTGGCCGCAATTCAAGTTTGGGTGGTCATTTTTAGAGTATATAAAACATTTGCAGACATTTGCCAATTCAAATTATGGTGATCATGATCATTTACTGTGTACTGTTCAAAATCCACACAAATCATGGCTAACGAAGGCAAAACACTTAAAGATTCACATCAGGACTTTGGGTGGTTCGTGGCACCTGGGTAATTCCTCAGCTACATAATCAAGTGTAATGTTTAGTATAATCTAGTGAGCAAAATTCACGGCCGGAGGAATCTCAAAAAGTATCTAATTCCTAAACGTCCATTCCTTGTACTGTATGACTTGAAGTACAGTTGAAAAACCTCTGAAGCATAGTTATTCGGAAGATTCGTAGAGAGATGAATTCTAAACTGTCATGTATCTGATTCCTAAATGTCAAATTTTTCCTCTATAATTATGTCTTAAAGTTCAGTTGAAAAACATCTGGAGCAAAGTTTGTCAAAGAATCTTAAAGAGATGACTTTAAAAAAGAAATGTATGTGATTCCTTCATGTCAATTGCTTCTACTATATGCGACTTGAAGTACAGTTGAAAACCTCTGAAGCACAGTTTATCGAAGAATCTCAAAGAGATGACTTAAAAACTACAAAGTATGTATATTCTATAAATGCCCATTCCTTGTCTCAAAGTTCAGTTGAAAACCTTTTAACCGCAGTTTGTCGAAGAATCTCAAAGAAATGATTTTAAATCTATAAGGAGTCTGACTCCTAAAAGTCCATTCCTTCTACTTTACAACTTGAAGTACAGTTGAAAACCTCTGAAGCATAGTTTGTCGAAGAGTCTCAAAGAGATGACTTCAAAACTGTAATGTGTCAAATTCCCAAATGTCCATTCCTTCTATTATACGATATGAAGTACAGTTGAAAACCTCTGAAGCAAAGTTTGTCGAAGACCCTTAAAGAGATGATTTCAAAACTGTAATGTGTCTAAATCCCAAATGTCAATTCCTTCTACGATACAATTTGAAGTACAGATAAATGCCTCTGAAGCAACGTTTATCGAAGAATCTCAAATAGATGGATTCAAAACTGTAATGGATCTTATTCCTAAAGTCAATTCTTTTTACTAGATGACTCGAAGTAGTTAGAAACCTCTAAATATGTTGAATTGCAAATTCAAAATGAATCAAAGTTACATCTTTTCCAATCAATGCTTTGAAGACAACGATGTTACCCAAGTTTTGATGACTTCAAACAACTTTTAGTGTTAGTTTTGATTATTTGTTATCGTCTTTATATTAATTGTATTATATCCACAATTAAAAAACAATTAAGGTATCCGAAAGAGGAAATATGTTAGAGAATGATCACATGCAAGTTTTTTAAAGATCAGACTTGTATATAAAACTTATTTATGCCAGTCTTTGAAGCATGTTTCACTTTCATAAAACCGGAAATTTCATAAGTGCTCAAAGTAAATTAAAAAAAGTGTTTTTTTATTATAAATATTTTTCATCTTCAATTATCTTTCTTTCTCTTTTTTTTTCTCTCTCTCGCTTTGAAATTAAAGGATGCTTTAGTAAACATGATAAATAGAAACTTTATTTAATTTCACAAAGGCAACAAATTACTACAGAAAGTACTAAAGTTTGTCGAAGAATCTCAACGAGATGACTTAAAAACTGTAATGACTTGTGTCTAACTAAATGTCAATTCCTTTTATTAGATGACTTGATCGAAGTACATTTAAAAACCCTCTAAAGATGTTGAATCAAGATGAATCGAAGTTACAGCTTTTAATTTCACTTGATGCTTTGAAGATGTTACCCAAAGGTTTAATTACTTTTAACCAACTTTTAGTGTTAGTTTTGATTAGTTTTTATCCTCTTGAAATTAATTTTATTATATCCACAATTACAAAACCAATTACAGGATCTATAGAGTAAATATATTAGAGGATAATTACATGCTTTAAAAAAGAAATACCAGACTTTTATATAAAACTTGTTTACGCCAGGCTGTGAAGTATGTTTCACTTTCATAAAACTTGTTTCCTAAGTGCTCAAAGTAGGTTTAGAAAAAAAGAGCTTGGAAGTGTTTGTTTATAATTTCTTCAACTTCGTCTATCTTTTAGTTTTCTTCTCTCTCTCTGTCTCTCTCTCTCTCTTAAATTAAAGGATGATTGGTCAGCATCAGGCGCGTACGCAGGGGGGGGGGGGGGGGGGGGTTTGGGGGGTTAAACCCCCCCCTTTGGTATTTTTATGTGTACAACCCCCCCCCCCCCCCCCCAAAAAAAAAAAACCCCCCTAACCCCCCCCCCCTTTGGATTTTTTTAATTTTTTTTTAATTAAAAAAAAAAAAAAAAAAAAAAAATTATCCCCATGACTGACCTAAACCAGGTGACCTTACCCCCCCCCCCCCAACGGAGCAAATTGTCAAATTTTAAAATTTCGAGGTCAAAAAAAATAAAAAATAAAAAGTGTCCTCTTCTTTGCCTCTCTAAGCGGTCACTCGCTTGCAACATGTGCAATTTTGCATAAACAATAAACACCAATGGACCGAAAGATTGCTTTGTGCAACATAATTGGCGAGCATAATTACCTATTATCGCTCCTGATTAGTAGGTTCATGACAACCCTTTTAAGTTAAAACACAGATATAGAATTAACCTTGCAATGGAAACAAGCAAATAATATTGAAGCCTTAAATTAAGCCTGCACCAAATTTCTGTCATTCATGAGAACTATCCATCATCCATGTCAGTTGAGTGTACCCAACTTTGGTAGCTCCTAATTAAATTGTGTTTAAACCATTTTAATGGTACTATATAACATAAGCTCCTTTTCTTGAAATTCATTTGTGGTTGTGGCAGTTTTAAGATTTTATGAGCATTTCTCAAGCTATAATAATATTCTTTATAATTTTAAAATACTATCTATACCCACCGGATATCATGAACAATTTTATTTAAAAAAAAAAAAATTATCTCTCCGTCCTGGTAGATTTTCTATTTTCAAAGAAAGAAATAAATCTCGGCTAGGGAACCGCCGTTCATCTTTGATTACCATCCGTCGTGCCCTATTTTGCAGTTTTTGCACACTTTTTCCCGGCATTCCCATAAATGAGCTAGTAGTTATAATCATAACTATAGAGTTATTTGGTGAAGGACTATTTTTTGGTATTTTCTTCTTCTTCTTCTTCTTCTTCTTCTTCTTCTTCTAGTTTCTTCAATTAATTCTTCTTCTTCTTTTAGTTTCTCACTTCTTTTTTTCTTTCTTTTTTTTACTAGAAGAAGGAGCATAATATAATGCAGCATATATAATGCCCTCATATATTGATAAGGACGATAGGCCTGTTATCGAGATTAAATGGTGCCCTTAGCATTTTTATAGAAATGCGCCCCACTACAACAGCTAGGGTCTATAATTTATTTAAACAAAAAATCCGGAATCACCCTGCGCTAGACAAGTGGACAGGTCCTGGGTCGAGCTACACGCAGGGTCGGATATTTTAATGGTCGAGTTGTGAGGAACGTAAATGTATCATATCAATGCATCGTCTATTGACGGAATAAAGTAAAGGTAATAAGGAGATTTTTTTTTGCAGTGAATTGGCATTAATTATCTTGTTTATATGTAGTTAATTTTCAACATTTCGGATCGTTATTTGTGCAAGGTTAATTGTGACTTGTCCATATAGATCTAGATTCTATTTCTAGATTTATATGTGTTAGTCTATGTTGAATCGTAATTTGTAAATTGTCGGCGTCGCGTCGTAAAAGAAGTTAGAAGTTTTGATCAAATGCACAAGTAATGGGGTGTTTTGGGGAAGGCTATTTCGGTCATTAAGGTTGAGGAAGTAGCAAAGCCCAAAGCAAAATAAAGTCAGACTTAGCCAAGAGGAAAGTGCACAATTTCGAAATAGGTCTAGATCCTCAAATAGTTTTCATGCTTGTTATGTTAACTTTAATTAAGCAAAATCAGCTTCTAAAGGCTAGATCTAGTTCAAGTTGTTGTGAACTTGTGTCGAATGGCTTTAGACCTAATCGGACTCCGTTTCAGAATTTGGACATGTTGACGTTTGTTGTGTGTGTTGATGTAGGCTAGACGGAACTTATGGAAGCAAAGCCAAAGTCTGAGACTGAAATTAATAGGTCTGCCGAACAAGTGATAGTTAATGCTAATATTAAAATTCTTATGTTAGCATGGTTAGAGTCTAGACCAGTATCATGTCTGATTTGTCATTAGGGGCGCTGGTCCCAGAATGAGTATCGTCCGCATAAACGAGGATATCCTCGTAAACGCTGACAAATCGTGTCCTAAACAATAAGGATCGTCCTCATTTTTGCAGATTTTTGTTTTCTTCGACGCTCTGCGGGTGTAGGATTCCTGATCCGTGCACTGTCAATGCGAAAAAATGATTCTGCGTAATAAAATACCCCCAGTGCGCAGTCAACTTGTAGACTATGGGTTGTCCGCCTTCCCGAGGATTTATCGTTAGTGTGAAAAGCATCAAGGAAGGAGCATCTTAATCAATGCCTGGGTTTTTTGCAACGCCAACGTGCAGATCGGAAATACAAATCTTATTTTTTAGGACACTGTCTGTCAGCTGTCCGCGTTTACTAAGACGATCCTCGTTTATGCAGACGATCCTTATTCTCGGACCAGCGCCCTTACTGCTTGGTAGACTGTAGTTGTAAAATTGTTGTTTGTTGACATTGCTCCAAAATTAAGTAAATGTTTGAAGTTGAACTTCATAATTTTTCAAAATCCTCCAATAATTGGAAATAAAAATGACTCTTTTGAATACTAAATAGGCCTACTGAAGACTTGAAGTGTAATATTACTTTTTTGTTATCTTTTTGTCATCTTTTGGCTAGCACTTCTAGTACTGACAACATTTATTTGTACTTGATATTGATAACAAATTTCATGAAACAGGTCCCAGGTCCCTATTCATACGCTAATTTTTTTTCTTCTTTCCATTACAGATTGTAACCATGTCGCATAACGACGGTGGAGGCATCCGGCGCCTGATGCATCTAGTCAGCTACACGTCCGATTCGGATGAGGAACGAGTAAGAGAGGATGATGAGGAGGATATGATGGAGAGCATCCCGGAAGAAGAGAAAGTTGGAGATGAAGATGCGGAGATAGAAGCCATGCAGATGAGCGAGACGGAGCGGAGTTTCAAGGAAAGCCCAAGTGAGTAGGAAGGTTTAACAATAGACCAGTGCACGGTTAGCACATGTCTCAAGTGACCCTGAATATCCACAGATCTTCAAAACATGAAGAGGTCCCACTTTGTACATTTTGAAATAATCACTCCTACAGCGATGGAGCTTTTACATAAATAGCCATTGTTTCCCCTTTTCAAAGAATACTTTCACTTGTGTATCATGGAGTGCACTGCTTGTGCATAAATGAATAATGATTACATAACTTTTATGAGCACGTATCCAGTATTTTGATTTGATTTGATTTGATTTTCTTCTGCATTCATGTACATGTAAGTTTACAGTTTTTTGATAACAAAAATATAAAGTACAATAAGTATTTTACTGACAATGAATCATAAATTATATATGTATAACTGTTATTTTAAAAACAAAATGATAAACTGTCACAAATACTAAATTTCTCCAAACATTATAACACATACAATTATTTGCGGAAGAAGGACTGTCATTTTGTCTCCTTGTATTTCACAATTTGGTCTGCAATAACCTTTATCTGCTCATGCTCAGACTGCAACTATGAACTAGCTTATATACATACATGTACGTGTACATGTATGGGAAGGTCTAATTATTATTCATGTTATGTCCCACATGTATTATAGGAGGTTGTGTGTTGGGATCCTTAAATTGCTTAATTGCTTAATTTTTGTATAAAATGTTACTTACTATATTCCTTCTACTGTACTAACCCTCTGACATGCAAAAATCCTGAACAAATTCTCAAACCACAAAGATATCTATGGTTTTCTTTGAAGGAGTTGATGTATGACACCCTCTAACAGTGATTAACAGTAAATTCTCCCAACCATTTTTGAATTTTCCCAACCGTTTTTCCATGAAAAAAAGACATAAAACAGGCTATAAAAAATCTGTCAACACGTAAATGTCAGGAATGGAATGTAGAGCCATTTTATTGCTTTGTGACGATTTCCATTGACCTAAAATGTAATTAAAATGTAATAATATAGTTGGGAGAATTAAGGAATCGATCAGATCAGTTTTTCCCAATTTGTACCATGAATAATGGTCCATTTTCACTCAAATTTTCAGATTATCTTTAATTGTGCATCTAGCATTGAAGTCACTACCTTAGCACCACTATCTCTCATCTGAACAATATTACAAAGTCCCTTTAAGTGCAATAAAGCTGTCACTTTTGCTCTTGGATTAGACGCTGTGAAACCAATTGTGTGAGAGCGCTATATAAGGGCAGGTCCAAGCTATTTGCTTTGTGACGTACGGGACATTCAGAGACTTTAAACAAGAAATAACAATGGATGACAATATTTATATGGCTATCTTTTGGTATGAGTCTGTGGCTATTATGGGCTAGTTCATTTGTGGAAAGTTTTAGTTCTGACCAATTCATAAATTAATTTTTAATGTAATTAATGTGCTGCGTGACGTACGGGACCAGAGAATTTCTGACTTTTTCAAAAAAAAGTTCATCATAAAAGTTCTCTGAATTTATTAAGTTATGAGATTTATGGTAATGATATCTTAATTCATTATGGAATCAAGCATTAATCACAACTATTACCATAATTTTCTGACCTTTCGTTGTTATGTAATATACCAAAACGTAAATGTGTGTATGTGACGTACGGGACATGTGACGTACGGGACAACTTTTCCCTATGGGAAAGTGCATTGAAATGAAGAATTTTCGTCAAAATTTGTTAAATATGAACAATTTTAACTTAAATCAGTGACAATTAGAGTGTTTTAGAACCCAATTAGATCCTCTGACCATCACTTAATATCCTCTGTGTTAATTTATGAGGTAAATCAATACAAATATTACTTTAACAAAGAAAACAAATTGAATTACATTCATACACACTACATGTATATTACCATTTTTATTCAATTTACCCATCATGTGCAGTCATGCTTCTTTTCTCATTTATTTTATCCATTCCATTCAACATTGCAAAATGTTGCAATTTTGTCAAAGAACATTTCTTATGCTCCAAGTGTTTGTGAACAAAGATAAATTACAAAATATGAAGACTTTTCTTCATAGCTCGTTT